>PVJC01023099.1:0-16012 GCA_004026665.1 Murina feae
AATGGGACAAGAGTTGTTTAAGTGGGGCTTTGGTGCTCACTGCGTCTGCTCCGAGTGTGTCCCTTGTGGATCTGAGGAGTTGTATTTAGGATGATCCCATTCTGGCCACTGGGTGATGCTGGGTCTTGCATCTCTAAGGAGGTGCTATTTTAGCCTTTGCCTGCAGCTACTCAGCCTTTTATATGCAAAAGCCTCTGCAGGCAGCTTGGGAGGGGTGGGTCCTGGAGGAGTCAGCTAGGGCTGATTCTCAGCCCTGTGCTAAGAGACACTGGGTCTCTGTGTCCCAAGGTAATCACTGCAAGCAATGCCAAGAGAAACCCGCTTTGGGTTTCCTCCCATTGCCAGTCAGCCCAACTTCTCTGTGTATGCATCTGGGTCCCCAGAAACTCTCCTGGAACTGGAGCTCAGAGCTGCCGGGAGCTTGTGGCTCCCTCCGGATTGAAAAAGAACTGTGTTATCTGGCACCAGCCCTCTCCCCGAGCCCCGCACGTGCACCTCTGTACCTCCGTACTTTACTTATGCACCTCCTCTGAGTCTCAGTCTCTTTCTAATTGTAGAATTTTCACTTGGCCAGCCTTCCTGTGGTTCTGGGTGGTGTCCGTTTTTTCTTTTCGTTGTGATTTTAAAATAGTTGTGCCTGGCCGCAATTCTGGTGTTTACCTATGTTGCCATCTTGGTTTCTCCTGGAAATTTTTGAATCATTCTTTCTTCAGGTGATTTTATATATATATATATATATACACACACACACACACACACACAAACACACACACACACACACACACACACACAAGTTCGAGTCTCTAGAGGGGGCTGGGGAGGAAAAGGAGTGAGTCAAACTGTAGGGTCAGGACCTCAGCAGGCAATTGAGTGTGGGGACAGCCAGCAGGGCCATCCCTGCAGTGGCTAGTTTGTGACCAGCTGCCTGAGACTAGCTCATTCCTGAGCTGGGGGGTTTCATGGATCTGCTCTATGCTGCTCAGCAGTGCAGTGCCTGTCAGGGCTGTGTGTAGCTTACGGGGAAGGCACAGCCTGAGGAGTCAGAGCCTTGATCTTGTACAGTAACCAGATCAGGGCATTGGGAATGTGGCCAGTTCTCTGCACCCTGAGTTACCCCACTGTTGCATCCCCAGAGCAGTCATGGTGCCTTCTTCTGTCACAGTCCCTTAAACTCACAGTGATGGAGGTGTGCTGTTATACGTTTGGTGAATGGAACATGAAAGACCCTGGGGTGATAGCAGGCACCAGGTGCTGGTTGGGGAGACGGTCATATGGGTTTGCATGAAGCACTCACAGTCACAGCTTTGGAAGCCTCTTTCTTAGTTTTTCAGAGAGATCTGAGGTGAGGAAATGCAGGTATTGTTTTGCATTGTGGTTTCTGTGGGAAACCTTGCAGTTGGGGATGTCAGAGGGGTTGGCTGGGAGTGCCTGCGTGAGAAAGACACCCTTCTCCAGTAACCTCTTCACAGGCCAACTCTTCACTAGATTCCCGGGAACTGCTTAGCAGTTCCCGGCTGTTCCATAGAGTTCTCTGAGCAGCTTTCCATCTTCCACAGGAAGAAAGGTGTGTGCTTGTGCACAGTCACTGCCTGGCCCTGTGCGAGCAGGGGGTACCCTGGACCCAGATGTGTCCTCCCGCTGGGTTCGCAGAGCTGGGACAATTGTCGTCCAGAATACCCTTGTTTAACAAAGAAAGTTAAGTTCCCAGGGAATCCCATGGTTAGAAAGGGAGGGGATTGGGGAGAGGAGGAGGAGGTGAGCTGCCTCTTCCAAGCCTACTGGAAAGCAGAGCCTGAGGCATGACCTCCAGTGCACTCACCTGCCCTGGAACGATGGTTCCAGAGAGACCTTGAAAGCCAGGCTCTGCTCCTGTGTCCTGGTGGGTCTGAAAAGCAGGAGGCAGAGCCCTGCTCTCACCTGGGCCTCTGGGCAGTGGCCCTGGGGTCTGACTTCTCCTGAGTGGTTGGAAAGGTTTGTAGGAGCCACCGACCCAAGGGAGCCCCTGGGAGTCAGATATAGCATGCAAAGCATTGACCTTGTTGCCTGGGAGATGATGCCAGCATCCCGCCTGGCCACTATGGGGGTCACCATCTTTGTTGCAGAGTGATAGTTAATTTGCCTATTAACTCTATTAGATAGGATGCTTTTGAATAATGAATTCTGCAGACATTTTCTTTAATTTTTCTGTATACATTTTAAACTGACTATTATGTGTAAGAGAGAGATGGAGACTGGAATTTACTCATTGTGAATGATTCAGTTTAAATCCAATCCCCCTCCCATAAAGCAGTCCCTAATCATTGCTAGAAGTAATATTTTTCTCCTTGGCTCTGTGGATTGCTCATAAGGCACTTGATTATTTGTATGCAAGGTTTCATGAAAAAGCAAGGCTAATCACTGCTAGCTGACCTAAAGATTCTGTATGTGTGCCATTCAGCTCTCTACCTTTATGTTAAGCTGCAGCTTCACAAGTGGAAATCACAGGAAATACACACATCTGAATACTCCAGAAGCGATTTTGTAAGTGGATTTATAAATAACCACAGGGTCTTCTTATCTATCAAAACTTGACACTTGGCCTAACCCTGTGTTCCCAGAAGAACTGTGAACCCCCTAGAGGAGCCAGAAAAAGGACACAAGAAAGCCTTAACATTATCTCCTTTGACTTGTGAACCCTGAGCTGCCAATGTTTGCATGTTTCATGATAGGTAACTCCTGGTTACTGACTAAACTCCTTACCTTAAAGAAAAAAATCAGAATTGAGTTTCCCTGCATTGCACTTTATCTGCATTTCCAGAAATAAAGTGTGCTTCAGGGTGGGAAAAATTATTGGATCATATTCATTATCAGGAAAAGAAAATTATAAGAGGAATTCTTGAGCATGGTACTATTCAACTAAATTTTGAGCAAGAATAACATTTTTTTCCTTTATAATATCACATATTTAAAACATACTCTTGAGCTTCTTGATGGCAAAGAGGGAGGAGGAGAATGAGGTTCTCTAATCCAAAGATAATGAATACTCAAGTTGCCAATCACTTGGTCCTGACCCACATGTCCTAGCAGTTTGTTATGGATGTGTACTGCTGAGTAATATATGATAAACTCTCTAGGTAAAATCTTATCCCAGCCATTTCTCAGCCTCTTCCTACTTATTTAAATAGCTTATGGTCTCTCCTGCCCAGAATAGGCTTTCTGTGACACCCCAATTCTAACAATACTTTTTAAACTGCCCATCACCTTTGCTTGGCTTTCAAAGACTCTTCTGACAAATATTCAGAATGGCCTGCATGTGTCAAAAGAAGGACAGTCTTTCTTCCAGGGAGGAAGGGAGGATGTTCGTGGATTGCACTCTTGGATGGAGCTTTTTATTGTTTCACTGTTTGTTTTGTTTTTTAATTTATTTTTGTCCCCCAACAATTCATATGAAGATTCAGAGTTACCTAAAACTCTTCTCTCTCAGGCCCTAACATCTATGCTAAGACCCATCTCCAGGCATTTCTACCTCATTTTGAGAGGAATTCTCAGAACCTCTCAGAGCCACCAGCACACTGGGTAGAGTTCTGGAGACTAGAAGAAAGTGGCAGACTCATTTAGCTATTCCAAATGCATTTCTTTCCATAATTATCATTATTGTTACTTCCTCTTTTCACTATGCTATTTGGGCTAAGGTTTTCAATCTTATTTTATTAATCAATCCCATCTCAACTGCATTTTACTATCTCTCTATCACCTGGGATTTCTTAAAAATCTATAGTCTTCTGCCTGCTGCCTTTCTAATTTCTCTGGCACTGAAAAAGCATTCACCCTCCAATATTTTCAGTAATTTCAAGATGACTTTGGGAGGGAGAGAAGTAGATGTGTGTTCAACCCATCTTTTAAAACATGAAGCCTAGATTTATCTTTCTTTCTCTTTTTTAAAAATCATCTAATAGTGGAAAGGTACTTCATGTTTTATCTCAGACAGAAGTAAGTCAGCTTTGTTAACTATTCTAGTTTAAGGAGCATCTTAAGCACTTTGTGTAAATTATTAGCCAACTTATCTAATGACATAATCATCATCTGAGCCTCTCTTGGAACTCAATGGCTGTTCTGTGGGGCTTCTTTATCATTCATGCCAAATACTGATTGTATAACTTTCTCTGGTGATTTCTGCCCCATCCTCTTTAGTGATGTCTTTTCTAAATATTGTATTTATAGAGATAAGTTACAGTACTTAATTTGGGTATAAATGTCATAAAACCATCAATTTTCTCACCATTGCTTTATTATTGGCCTATTGATCATAGAGGTATGGAACATTGTTGGTTACTGAGGTCAATAAGGAGATTTTAAAGGCAAGTTGAGCTGAAATCTCCCATAAAAAACACTCTTTTCCCTTACAATAGTAATTATTTTTTATACATAGATATATCCAAGCTCATTTTATTCCTGCTCTGACCACCATCCAAAAAAAAGGCTGTTTCTACAACATTTTATAAAGTATTCTTTTCCATTTCCTCCTTCCACTTGAAGTTACTTAAGCCATGGACACCCATGGGATTGTTTTATTTACACAATATTATGCTACTGAATGTAAATAACATGTTGTAATACATCAATAATTAATTAAAATGAATCATTGAGGTCTCCAGTCAGTGTAACTACTTTTGTGCGTGCATAAGAGGACTGCACATAAAAAGAAGAAAACTGCTTATTGGACAGAAATCTTGCTTCTTAATTAAAATCACCAAATCTGGAAACACTGGAGTCATCTTCAACTTATATACTAATCACTCAATAATATGTTTTCTAGATATAAGTCTATTTTAAGCTGATACAACTTAACTTTGATTGCATGCAAAAGCTCTACTTTCTTATTACATCCTATATTTAAGTTTTTGATGTCATAGTTTACCTCTTTTTATATTCTGTATCATTTAAAATATTATAGGTATAGTCATATTTAATACTTTTGTACTTAATCCTTTATACTTGAGTTAGGCGATTGACACACAACAATATCATAGTTTTCTGAATTTGACTATATTCTTACTTTTATCAGTATGTTTTATATTTTCATGTTACTAAATAGTATCCTTTTGTTTCTACTTGAAGAACTCCTTTCAGGATTTATGGTAAAGCTGGTCTCATGATGGTGAACTCATCAGCTTTTGTTTGTTTAGAAAAGTCTTTATCTCATCTTTATTTCTGAAAAACAGTTTTGCCGGGTAAAGCGTTCTTGGTTGGCAGGTTTTGTTTTGTTTTGTACTTAGAATATATGTCCCATTCTCTCTTATCCTGAATAATTTCTGCTGATAAATATGCTGATAGTCTTATGGGTATTCTCTTATATGTGAGGATTTTTTTTTCTTTTAAGGTTCTCTTTCTGTTTTTGATTTTAGATAGCTTTATTTTAATGTGTCTTGGAGAAGATAATTTTTGGTTAGAATTTTGGAGTGACCTACTACCTTCATGAACTTGATTGTGAAAATCTCTCTCCAGATTTGAGAAGTTCCCAGCCATTATTGCTTAAAATAAGCTTTCTATTCCTTTCTCCCTCTCGTTTTCTGAGAATTCTGATAATGCATAGATTGTTTCTATTAATGATATCTTATAATTCTGTAGGCTTTCTTCACTCTTTTTTTTTTCATTTTGCTTCTGTGACTAGATTATTTCAAATGACCTTTCTTCCCAATTAACAATTCTAGCTTTTGCTTGGTGAAATCTGTCATTGAAGCTGTCTATTGAATTCTTCAATTCATTTATTGCATTATTTAACTCTAGGATTTCTGTGTTGTTGTTTTTTAATGGTTTCTATTTTATTATTGAACTTCTCATTTTGTACATGCATTACTTTACTAATTTCATTTAATTGTTTATCTGTATTTTCTTGTAGTTCCTGGAAGTTCTTTAAGAACATTATTCTGAATTCTTTGTCAGATACTTCATAGAATTCAATTTCAGGATCAGTAATGGGAGTTTTATTAGTCTCTTCTAGTGGTGTCATGCTTTATTGATTATTTATGATCTTTGTAGCCTTGTGTTTGTGTCTTCACATTTAAGGAAGTAGGAATCTTTTCCCAGTCTTTCTAGACTAGCTTCAGCAGGATCTTCATTGGTTAGCTTCTTCAGAGATTCTGAGTGGGCCATCTGGTGATGTCTATCTTGTAGAATCATTGAGGAGGCAGGCCAGATGACTTCTACTTTCTTGTATTATCAAGTAATGCTGAGGTGGAACTGTGATCATGTTAAGTAATGTTTTTAGCTCTTTTTTTTTCATGAGCTTCCACCTTTTTAAGTCTCTCCCTGGCTTCACAGATTGACAAGGAGGTGTCAAAGCCTTCCAGAGCCTTGGTGTCTTTCTTAAACCCTTGAGTCATAATGCAGCATCAGTTAGAAACTTATTCTCAATCCTCCCCCAAAGTACACTCTTTCTGTGCTTTCTTGATATGTTGTCAACATCAGAATAAATTTTAGAGGTAAATTTTAAGACTTCTATCCTTGGGGAGATTGGAATAAGAAAGAATATAAAATATACCAGGCAAGCACCTCTTTCATATTTTGTGAACAAATTCAAGGTTACAATACATTTTCCCTGTTATTTTTATAAATACAGAGAAGGAAAGACTACTCAGAAATAAGCCACACAGTGAAAAAAATATATACTGCATGGTATTGACACCTCATAAAATTGAATTAATAAACAAGAAGACAAATTTGAGAAACTCTTAGAACACAGAGAAAAAGAGATGAAACTCATGATAGTAAATATGGTAGAAAGTTCCAATAGAGAGGAACTAAAAATAAAGTCAGAAGACAGGTGAGGAGAACATATGAAACAGAAGCAATAATGAAGAAAAAAATGGGGAAAATGTTTCCAATTTCAAGAGAGGCATTAAATCTAAAAAAATAAGAGCAATCACTGAGCTCTGAAAAATTAATAAAAACATTCATATCAGTTTAAAATGTTAAATATCACAAAGAATCCTAGTTGTCAAACCTCTGTAGCCCACAAAAACACACACAAAAAAAACACATATCTACACTAATAAGAGAGAAACATGCAAATCGGTGTCACTCCACTATGCTCACCAGCCAATCAGGATGGTTATGCAAATTAACCCAACAAAGATGGCGGTTAATTTGCATATGTAGGCACGGAGCGAAGACTGAAGATGACTGAAGACTGAAGACCACTGAAGACTGTAGAGACTTGGCTTCTCCACTGCAGTTGAAGTGGAGAGGCCAAGCCTCACTGCTGTGGCCGGACCAAAGGCCTGGGTCTCGGGTGCTGGAGGAAAACTGGTGCTGGCAGCCAGGGGAAGGAAGGCCTATTGCACGAATCTTCATACACCGGGCGGCTAGTTAACTTAATAATAGTTATCTACAAAAGAACAAGATTAGACTATTTAGTCTTCTGCAAAAAGACGATAGATCACCAACAGCAGAGCTGAGTGCAAAAGATGTGAGTTAATAATTCTAAATTAGATGAATGTACCAATTTTTCATTGGTCTTATATTTTTTTCTATATATCTATCATCTATCATCTATCTATCTGTCTATCTATCATCTATCATCTATCATCTATCATCTATCATCTATCATCTATCTGTCTGTCTGACTATTATCTATCTATCTACCTATCAATCCTAAACATGTATAGATCCAGGATTTGTGCAGCTATAAGCTTTTACAAATTAAGGGACTTATTTTGGAAAAAAATACTTTATGTGTGAATGTGAATATTTATTTAGGTTTAGAAAGTACAACAAATTACAAAGATGATAAATACTACAAATATAATTGCATTTTTCAATAATGTGTTGACAATTTGCAATCACAGAATATACTAATAAGGATCATAAAGGTAAGTAAAATATATTATTTTGCTAATTACATTACTTGTGTGATCTGATGATCACGTCATTATCTTCCTCTTAATTGCTCAGCAGCATTGACCTAGTAGACTATTTCTTACTTATTGAAACACTTTATTTGGTTTCTATCTCATCATGCACTTCTGTGCTTTCTTGTACTTCACTGTCTGGTCCTTCCCAGTCTCTTTTCTTGGCTTCTCCTCCATTATTGGTCCTGTAGAAAATGGAGTGTCCAAGAGTTTAATCCTGGGCCACTTTTCTGTTCTTACTTTAGTCAATTCTTAGGTGATTTCATTTTGCTCCATGGTTGTAAATAACAAATATATTCCAAGGACTCCAAATTTGTATCCTGCCCTGATTGCTCTGCTGAGTTTCTGACCTAGTATATATACAACTCCTACATAGTATCTCTACTTGGATGCCAAATATGCACCTCCAATCCAGCACATGAAAATCAGACCTTCTGATTTCCCTCTAAGTATGTACTTCCCCTAGTATTTCTTAGATCTCAGCAAATAGTACCACAAATACTCTAATTCCTTAAACCAGGACCTCAGAATAATCCTTGATTTCCCCTATTCTCAACTCCTTGAATTCAATTCATCAACATATCCTCTCAACTCTGCTTCCAAAATAGCTTTTGAATATGCCCCCTTTCTTCTATTTGTTCCACAGTCTAGTCTATATCACCATTATATTGTGCTTAGACTTCTCTAATTCCTTCCTAACTGATCTCTCTGATCTCATTCCACAATATCTCACTTAACCATAGTAGCCAGAATGATATTTTAAAAATATCTAATCTAATAAAAGAGAAACATGCAAATTGACCACACCTCTACTATGCCCCAAGCTACACTCACCAGCCAATCAGAGCAACTATATGCAAATTAACCCAACCAAGATGGTGGCTGGTAGCCACCGAGCTAGAGCAAGCAGGAGTCTTGGTTGCCCCGTGATGGAGGAAGCCAAGCTTACCACCTACCCTGGCCAGCTGTGGCCTCTGCTCAAGGAAACAAAGTTTCAATTATAGAAGATAAATAAATCTCAGATACCTGCTTCCAGCAAGACTTGCTGGGAGCTTGGGACACTGGATTCTGTGGCCAGCCTGCAAACAGCCATCAGCCCCGCATCCAGGATGGCCACACCTTCATGGGGTGAGGGTCCCCACTATGGGGCTTGGCCAGCCTGCAAATAGCTATCAGCCCCTCACCCAGGCTGGCCAGGCACTCCAGGGGGGACCCCCACCCTGAAGGAGATGTGACCAGTCTGAAAACAGCCTTCATCCCCTCACCCAGGCTGGCCAGGCACCCCAGCAGGACCCCCACCCTAATCCAGGACACCCTTCAGGGCAAACCAGCTGGCCCCAACCCATGCACCAGGCCTCTATCCTGTATAATAAAAGGGTAATATGAAAATTGACCCTAACAGCAGAAGGACTGGGAATGACTGGTCACTATGACACACACTGACCACCAGGGGGCAGATGCTCAATGCAGGAGCTGTTCCCTGGTGGTCAGTGTGCTTCCACAGGGGAGCTCTGCTCAGCCACAAGCCAGGCTGATGGCTGCCAGCACAGCGGTTGTGGTGGGAGCCTCTTCTGCCTCCTCAGCAGCGCTAAGGATGTGTGACTGTAGCTTAGGCCTGCTCCCCACTGGCAAGTGGACATCTCCTGAGGGCTCCCGGGCTGCTAGAGGGATGTCTGACTACCAGCTTAGGCCCAGGTGGGCATCCCCTGAGAGGTCCCAGACTTTGGGAGGGCACAGGCTGGGCTGAAGGATCTCCCGAGTGCACAAATTTTTGTGCACTAGGCCTCTAGTAATTCTCATAATGTCACTGCCATACTTAACATTTTTTAATGGCTTTCCATTTTACTTAGAATGTAATCCAAATTGTTTAGCCTGCCTTACAAACAAAGCCCTACATGACCTGGACACTCCTGTTCTCTAAGATCAATTCCCAATAGTCTCTTCTTAGCTCCTAAGCTTCAGTCACACTGGTTTTCTTCCTGTCCACAGAACAAGCCAATCTTTTTTCCTTTTCTTTTCTTTTTTCCCACTAGTTTGTCTCCCTCTTCACCAAAATTACACATGATTGTCTACTTCTCATCATTCAGGTCTCAGCATTTCTTATCTCCTCAGTGGGACCACCCCTGAAGCTCTTATTTGCATAGCAATCTCTTCCTAGTCATTATCATATTCTCTTATTTTAATTCTCTCCAGAATAATTATCCTTATCTGATATTTTATTTTTATTTATAATTTAAGGCACTTTTATTTCTCCCACCATAATGTAATCTCCATTTGGGCATGGATTTTGCTATTTTTAATCACTGTAGTTTCCTTAATATCTAGAACACAACCTGGCACATAGTAGATACTCAATACAGGTGTTGAGAAAAGATGGAATGTTTAAGGGTGCACTACTAACAAAAGTATGGGCCTACCATACAAATCATGGAAGAAGATGAAAGCAATTGTATGAAGTACATTGAACTGAGAGTACTTGTACAATGTGATAAAAGGTTTGTTTGTTTGTTTTTTGTCCGCTATTCCTTTAAATCCATCTTGTGGAATATTTTTTGAGTCCATGAATGACATTTCACACCCATATCAGTGGATAATCCTCATAGCTTAACCACACAATCTTAGTTGGTAGAAAGTTGTCTGGTTGTTTTCCTTTGTAATATTTTCATTTTAGTAGTAAATATGTATAGTCCAGGGTAATAATCAAAATTTTGAATTCCAACATTAAGCATTTTATCTTTCATGTGCATGTATCTCCCTTACACATATCCTCCTTTCTTCACTCCCCACCCTCCACATAAGCACGTGGTTAGTTTCTGATTTCTCCAGAATAGAAGACAGGCAGGAGGGGAGGTCAAAGTAAAAAAATGTCTACTTTGACCAGAACTTAAGGTATCTGGTGTTAGTGCCTCTAGTCTTGGCAGATGTTCAAAGTCTCTCCTTAGGCTTGATGGATGATAAAATCTGACTCTTTTCTTTAAGAACACATGCGTACTCTTGGGAGATCCCCCAATGGCAATAATCAATGCTACTTACCTCCCTTTTATCCTGAGAATTCAGCATTCTTACTGTATCTTCTACTGGGGTCACTTTACCCTGCTAAGTTATCTGCTTGAACAAGATTTTTAAAAGGCTTCAGGTGAATTGATTTCTCTACCATCTGGTTCATATCTTATATTTGGTCCATGAGAAACACTCCTACATCCAATTTTCCATTTGTTGATTACATAGCTAAGATATAATATTGATTGTTTCCTCTGCAATGCCATCTCAGGCCAATAGTCATGACCTCTCTTGATGTTAGATTCCTCAGGTCTACTCCACTCACCCTCCATCCCAATTTCTAGCTCCAGTTTGTTTATAACTAAACAAATATGTGAAAAAAGCATAACATTTATTCTTAATATTAATATATAATAGGTAATTAACATTATACAGCATGCACTTATATTATTAATATACTATAGGCCTGATGCATGGATTCCTGTACCTTGAAATGAAATTAATTAAAAGGTGGCTGGTGGGGCAGGACTGGGTGAGACAGGCCAGACACACCCTGGAGCTAACCTCCTATGGTCCTTTCCTTGCCAGCTGCACCTGGGGTGGCGCTGGGGCTCAAAGGGCATCTGTGGAGTGAGTAGGGTCACTTTGGCAGGTGGGGTCCTTTGGCCTGGCCTGTGGGGATCAGGCTGAAACTGGCAATCTGACATTTCCTAAGGGGTCCCAGAGTGTGAGAGGGCACTCTGCAAAGTTGCTGTCACTCAGCTGCACCTGTGTTGAGCATCTACCCCCCCCCCCACCCTGTGCTCAATGTGTGTCATAGCTACCAGCCAGTTGGCCAGTCACTTAGCTATATATATATATATATATATATATATATATATATATATATATATATTAGAGACTAGAGGCCTGGTGCACAAAAATTTGTGCACTCAGGAGGGGGATTCCTCAGCTTGGCCTGTGCCCTCTCAAAGTCTGGGACCCCTCAGGGAATGTCCACCTGCTGGCTTAGGCCTGCTTCTTGGGGGATCGGGCCTAATATGGCAGTCAAACATCCCTCTAGCAGCCCAGGAGCCCTTGGGGGATGTCCATTTGCCAGCAGGGAGCAGGCCTAAGCTGCAGTCAGACATCCTTAGCACTGCTGAGGAGGTGGGAGAGGCTCCCGCCACCACCGCTGTACTGGCAGCCATCAGCCTGGCTTGTGGTTTAGCAGAGCTTCCACTGTGGGAGCACACTGATTCCTGCATTGTCTGCCCCTGGTGGCCAGTGTGTGTCATAGTGACCATTCTCAGTGGTTCTGCTGTTAGGCTCAATTTGCATATTACCCTTGTATTATATAGAATAGAGGCCTGGTGCATGGGTGGAGGCTGGCTGGTTTGCCATGAAGGGTGTCCTGTATCAGGGTGGGGGTCCTGCTGGGGTGCCTGGCCAGCCTAGGTGAGGGACTGAAGGCCATTTGCAGGCTGGCCACAGCTCCTTCAGGATAGGGGGTCCTGCTGGAGTGCCTGGCCAGCCTGGGTGAGGGGCTGATGGCTGTTTACAGGCTGGGCACAGCCCCCAACAAGGCTGGCTGAAAGCAGGTATCTGGGGATTATTTATCTTCTATAATTGAAACTTTGTTTCCTTGAGCAGAGGCCACAGCTGGCCTAGGCAGGCAGGATGTTTAGCTTCCTCAATTGCCTGGACAAGCAAGTCTCCTGTTTGCTCTAGCTCCATGGCTTCTATAATTGAAACTTTGTTACCTTGAGCAGAGGCCACAGGAAGCCTAGGCAGCCAAGAAGTTTAGCTTCCTCCATAGCCAGGGCAAGCAAGTCTCCTCTTTGCTCTTGCTCAGTGGCTGCCGGCCACCATCTTGGCTGGGTTAATTTGCATATAGTTATTCTAATTGGCTGGTGGGCGTGGCTTGGCTGGTGGGCGTGGCATAGGTGTAGCAGATTGACACCTTAATTGCATATTACTCTTTTATTAGATTAGCTAGACTAGAGCAATGAAATTCATGCACAGAGGGGTCCCTCACCCCGACCTGTACCCTCTCCAATCTGGGAGTCCTCAGGGGATCAGTCCTAAACTGGCAGTTGAACATCCCTCTCACAACCTAGGACATTTGGCTCCTAACCACTCACTTGCCTGCCTGCCTGATCCCTCTAACTGCTCTACCATGCCTGCCTGATCCCCCTAACTGGCCTCCCCTGCCAGCCTGGTCACCCCTAACTACCCTCCCCTGCCAGCCTGGTCACCTCTATTAACTTTCTTTTTTAATCTTAGTCCATTCACACGCAATCATATTTGACTTCCTTATTGGCTTCTCCCTCTCACACAATTTTTCTTTCTCCTTTATGTAACACTTCTTTCTACTGACTCATCATTTTATAAACTTTTCTTTCCTCCTTATTTTCTACTTCTGTTGCATCATCCTTCTTCCCATCTTTCTCCTATCCTCCCTCCCTCCTCACATTCCTTCTTTCCTTTATCTTTACCCCTGCCTTCCCTCCCCTTTTCCTTCCTTCCCACCTTAATTTTTTCTTCAATTCCTCCCTCTGACCTGCTTTGCTCCCTCCCCCATTTCTTCTTTCTTCCCAGTCTCCTTTTAAGCTCTACTGACTCTCCTTTAAAACTTTTCTTCCCTCCTTCTTTCTCTGTCATCCTATCTCATACACTCTTCTCTACTTACTTCCACTGTTTTAATATCTATCTACCTGCCTAATTATTCATTATCATTTACCTTTTTTCTTTTCTTACTCCTACTTTTAAAATCTGTCCCAAGTACACAACTACACTTGATTTTCAGTATAGCCCCTACAGTTCACTCATACATCTTCTTTACTTTTTTAACTCTGCTGTCTACTGACTCCTTTAAAATGTCCTCCCCTCCCTCCATCCCTTCCTTTTTTTTTTTCACTGAGCAATTCTTTTGGTTTAAGATGAACTGCATATGAGGTAATAAAACTTCTGGAGGGGGAGGGGTGAGAGGCCCGGGTGTATGGCCAGGTCATCTGTCCAGAAGTTGTGTCCCTATTTTTGGCCTCCGTGGTAGGTAGGGCAAGGCTGGTGTTGCCACAGATCCCAGAGAACATTAGGGGGGAGCAAAATAATGGGTGAAACCAGAGAGAGAGAGAGAGAGAGAGACAGAGAGACAGAGAGACAGAGAGACAGAGAAACAGAATCTAATCTAATAAAAGAGTAATATGCAAATTAACCCTCACTCCATTAAACCTAAGCCATGTCCACCAGCCAAGCCACACACACCAGCCAATCAGAGCAACACTATGCAAATTAACCCAGCCAAGATGGCATCTGGCAGCCATGGAGCTAGAGCAAACAAGAGGCCAGTGATGGAGGAAACTGCCTGCCTAGGCCGGCTGTGGCCTCCACTCAAGGCAACAAAGTTTCAATTATAGAAGATAAATAAACCCCAGAAACCTGCTTCCCGCCAGCCTCGCTGGGACCT
The DNA here is from genome assembly GCA_004026665.1 of Murina feae. Taxonomy (NCBI): domain Eukaryota; kingdom Metazoa; phylum Chordata; class Mammalia; order Chiroptera; family Vespertilionidae; genus Murina; species Murina feae. The sequence goes on from PVJC01023099.1 coordinate 14,338, forward strand.
TGGGTCAATGGAAGATGTGGCCAGCCTGAAAATGGTCCTCAGTCCCTCACCCAGGCTGGGCAGGCACCCCAGTGGGGACCGGAACCCTGAAAGGGCTGTGGGCAGCCTGAAAATGGCCCTCAGCCCCTCACCCAGGCTAGCCAGACACTCCAGTAGGGACCTGAACCCTGAAGGGACTGTGTGCAGCCTGAAAACAGCCCTCAGCCTCTCACCCATGCTGGAACACCCCCATGGGGTGAGGGTCCCGACTGGGGGGCTTGGCCAACCTGCAAAGAGCCATCAGCCCCTCACCCATCCTGGCCAGGCATGCCAGCAGGTGGACATCCTCCAAGGGGTCCAAGACTGCGAGAGGGTACAGGCCGGGCTGAGGGAACCCCCCAAGTGCACACATTTTTGTGCACCAGGCTGCTAGTAGTGATATATATGTCTGAGAAAGAGAGAGCGAGAATGTATATGTGCCTATAGAGAAACAATAGTTGTGTATGTATCTATGAGAGGGAGAGAGAGCATATGAAAGAGGGTTCTGGATGTGTTTCTATGTAAGAAATGGGGAGAAAAAAGATTGAAAAGAAGGGAAAAAAGGGGAGACAGACTCACCTTCCCCTGAGAGGAACCCCTTCTCCTTGCCATGTAGTCATCAACCCCAGCACTGAGTCGGCTGGGATAATGGGACCCCATTTGTACTTCTCCATCTTGTGCTTCTCCTGTGTCTGGGGCTTGTCCTCTGGATGCCTTTGTCCTCTCGACAAGAGTCACCTCCTGACCCCTACCCTGTGGCCCTGAGGGGTGAGATTAGTTGGAAGTGTCAGAATGAACGCCCCCTGGTACTTTTGTTGGGGATGTCACTGAGGACAGGATCACAGCCTCCTGCCAGCAGCTGTTTGCCCTCACTTCCTGAGGGCTGTCCATCTGGCCTCTCCCAAGGTTATTTCTGTGGCCCCCTGGGCCCAACGAGTGTCAGAGTGATTCCACCTGGGAAGCAGGGTAGGAATCTCCATTGAGCCCGGGCATCCCCAGAAACATGTCTCCAGATCCTGAAAGATTAAAAGAGCTGCCAGAGCCTGCAGAGGAAGGGGTGTCTGGGAGCTGGTGAGTTTGTGGCCCCCCTGGGTGACAGACAGGGTGGTATTGATGGCATAGAAGTCTGCCTCCTCTGGAAACTTTCTGATATTCTTCTTACAGTGAATCTTCTTGTTGCCAAACCAGTTGGAGGCCTGAGAGACGGTGATGCCACACTTCTTGGCGAGCTCCTCCTTAGCCTCCTCACTGGGATTTGGGTTACTCAGGTGGGAATAGAAATACTCATTTAGGACCTGGGTGAGTGGTCTGTTTGCTGAAGTTCCAGTGATTCCGTATGGCATCCAGGCACAGGATCATGGCGGCCTCACAGGTGCTCTACTCGAGCTGCATCTGGATGGTGCTGAATTTATGGTGTGTGATGCTCACCATCTGCTCCATCTCCTGTACCGCGGGCCTCGTGTGATTCTGTTCCCTCAGCAGGCTCATGACGTGGGTCGTGAACTCGTTACATGCCTGCTCATACTTCTCCAGCTCCAAGGGGTAGATGTGGCGACTCTGGGCAAGTTTGCTGTGATAGTCTGAGTGTTCGATGGAGTTTCAGAGGACATACCGCTCCTGGAAGGTGTTGTGGCTGCAGCTGCTGCCACTGAGTGCC
>PVJC01023099.1:16112-26793 GCA_004026665.1 Murina feae
GGCATGTTTCTTAGCCTGGACCCTGTCCAGGCTCTGATCTGATCCGTGATGGCCATTATCTGCTGCAGAATGTCCCTGATGTCTTTCTTCCCTCAGCCTCTAGGGACCCCCGCTCCCACCCCCACCAGGAGGTTTGCCAGGGGCCCCAGGCTCCCCACCTACCAGCCCCAGCGCGGCCCCCCCCCACGCCCCTGCCTGGAAGGGGCGGCCCCAGCAGCCATTCATCCATAGTGGGGAGGCCCTGAGGCCCCCTCCCTGATCTACCTCTCCCCTGCCTGGTTAATTTCCCCCAAACTCACTCAGGCGGTCCGCTGTTCCCTTTGCCCCGACCCCTACCCATCTCTCAGTCTCCTGGCTCCCCTGGGGATTCACCCAGCTCTGAAGGGAGAACTGGAGTACTGAGGGCCCTGGTGGTGAAGAAAATGGAGCCGGAGAGAGAGAGAGGAGGTCCAGTCAGGGGTGTGTGTGAGCAAGAGAGAGGAGCCCGCTTTCACTCCTTAAAGCTTCCGTGTGTGTGTGTGTGTGTGTGTGTGTGTGTGTGTGTGTGTGTGTGTGTGTCTGCGCGCGCGCATTAATCTCTAGCCCAGGGCACAGTCCTGGCCAAGTGTTCACTGTCCCCCCTTCCCCAGGCGCCTTTGGCCACCACTCTGCTCCCATTCCCTGCCCTGGATGCCCAGCCCAGCGAGGGTGGTTGAGGCCAGCACGGTCTGGGCACTGCTGTAGCAAAGCAGGAGCGCCTCCTCCCAGAAGGCCTCTATGGGTCCACTCCTCCATCAGGGGACCCAACAAAGACCAGCACAGGGGGCCCCTGCCCTCCTTCCGCATCTGGGTGAGGGTTCCCGTTCCACCCTGCCTGCATCCTGCCCCTTGCCACACAAATTGTAGACATATAAAAATATTGGATAATCCTTTACAATCTGACACCTTTTTCTTTAAACTTAGAGCAAAACTAGGCTTCCAAAGACTTTTCTAGTAGTCTTTGGATGATGATTGTGTCTATGTCACCAATTCATCCTGTTCTTGTGCAGTAGAAAGCCTGTAAGGCAAAGGATAGAAGGAATAGGAAAGATGTTGGAGTAAGTCAGATCTAGGCTCAAATTTCAGATGTCTTATTGATTAGCTCTTTGATTGTGGTCAATTTTCCCAACACTTCTGAATTAAATGTGTAAAATCATGGCAAGACTAGAGTTGCCATGAGCATTAGGTGAAATAATATATGTAAAGCATGTAACATATAGGAGATGCTTAATAAATGTTAGTAGTCTTTCCCTAACCGATTTGGCTCAGTGGATAGAGCCTTGGCCTGCAGACTGAAGGGTCCCAGATTCAATTCCAGTCAAGGGCATGTACCTTGGTTGCGGGCACATCCCCAGTAGGAAGTGTGCAGAAGGCAGCTAATCGATGTTTCTCTCTCGTCAATGTTTCTAACTTTCTATCCCTCTCCCTTCCTCTCTGTAAAAAGTCAATAAAATATATATTTAAAAAAATGTTAGTAGTATTTTTTTGACTCACTTATCTGATTGTGCATTTTGTAGCTAGCTCAACATTCATTATTAACATGCTCTTCAAGGATAGTTGTTAGAATTGCTTGTTATATGAACTGAGGAAGTCAGTTGGCTATCACTGAATAACACTTTATAAGGTGGAATTTTTATTTTCTACATAATACAGTACAAAACATTCTGATAAAACTCAAGCTCAATTGGGAGTTAATTCATGAAAACAAAGCATATTTTTTTCAGTATTTTTTCATCTCAGTCAGATTTTGCTAAGTTAGCCTATGGTAACAAATAGCCTACAAGTATCAGTAGCTTCCAACAATAAAAGTTTATTTTTCACTCACCTTTCATAGCCTTTACAGGTCAAGTGCGGTTCTATTCTATATCCTCTTCATTCTGAGAACAAAGCTGAAGGAGCAGTCCCTTTCTGAGATAAGCCAGTCTCAGGACAGAGGGAAAAGTGAATAGAAGAGTTACATGCCACACAGTAGCTCTGAAAGCTTCTACTCAGAAGTGGCGCATGACACTTTAGCTCATATTTCATTGGCCAAATCAAGTTACTTGAAAATCTGGTGTCAATGAGATGATAAGTATAATTTTCCTGCAAGGATGACCCAATAGTGAGGTTTGGGAACTGGGGGAAGCAGATATTTTAACAATACTATTTAGCACATATGGTCTCTCAAATACAAAGCTTTTATTAGAGATAAGCTGATGTAAGACAGCTATAGCTTGATTGGAATGGTATAACTGATATGCAATTTAATAATTTCTGCATTCTCTTAGGTCTATTACTGTAGTCTGTTACCAAAATCTCTTTTTCTGTCTTAGTATCTTAGATGGCTATCTGCTCTGCAGAAATGCCTCCCTTCAGTTAAGATGGCATGTTATAACCAACAGTTCTTTAAAGGGTCTAGACAAGAATGGCCTATTTGTGAACAGTGCTTCTTTGTCTTTTGCAGAGTTATAGTAGAAAATATTGTCCACTGTACTTTTTGGTGCTTCTTACACAGGGACACATGATATCATTCTTTTTTTTTTCTGTAGAAATACACTTGTTTCTGTAGGCCAATGTGTGTGCTTTCTTCAGACAATGATGAAATAAAAGATCCATGGTACTTCCCTTTTTGGACTTTCATTGCCAGGAATCTTGGTATCCAATTCAGTGCCAAACTGCAGTCATTGACTTGATTCAGCTGCCTGGTAGAATTTTCTCTTTCTGCTGACTTTAAATAGTTCCTGTTCCAGTTAATCCCCTGATTGTCCAGATTTGCATTCTCTAAAACTTCTGATCTGTCTCAGATGTTTTTGGGAATAGTCCAAATACTAAATCCTGAAAGAATAAAAATGTGAACCATAATTATAAACTAAGAAGAAAATGTTCTAGTTCTTACTACCATTTATCTACAGAGAGATGGGCCATAATACGACGACCCATTTGTTTGTTCGTTTCATATTATAATTAGGGAAGGAGGGGTCCAGTTTTCACTCCTCAACAGATTTAATGTATTTTTCATATGCTTCTTTGTTCATTAGTTCATCTAGTTCAGAAGGGTTACTTACTCAGTGTCATCTTGATCAGCCAACTATCTTCATAACAAGATTTGTTGATAAGTCCTGGATTTTCTGCAAGTGCTTCCTTAATTTCAGTAACTTATTATAGAAGAGAATAGAGTTCACTAGCAGCTTTAACACTTTCCCAAACAACAAATTTTTTTTTGTTCAATTTTGTCCTAATCTCAGGCTGACTGCAATATACAACATTTCACAAACCTACCTGTGCAAAATACAGCTGATTCCCACTGCTCCAACACCATTTTTATGTTGTTATCCTTTCATGATTCTCTGTAAATTTACTCATTGAGAGTAGATTGGAGCTAGTGCCCAGCAAAGATACCAGCCCTCCTGCCCTGGGGCTCCTGAGAGCAGGGCCACCACATGCTCTACACCACTCTGAGAGACATGTTTGCAGGATTGGGTTGTGTGTTTATGACCAACCTTTAATTCACTGTGAAAACCCTTATCTCTTAGGCCCCAAAGTGCAAAGTGATATTTATGTATCATATAGGGTTCTATGTAAATACTTTGCTTTGTTGAATTCCCCAGCTAGAATGTGAACCTGATGAAGAAAAGCTTCATGTCATATTTATATTTCCAGTGTCTGCTGTGTAGCCCCAAAGGTAAAGAAGCATTTCCTGCATATAGAGCACTTACTTTGTGGTGGAATTCATTAGGTTAAATAACTTTCCTCAGGTTACAGAGCAGGAAGAGGCAGAGATGGATTTAAAACCAAGTGTTATATGATTTCAGAATCTGTGCCCTTTGCATTATACCAGGATTTCACAAAGTAAAGTAACATTTAAAATTGGTGAGCCATGAAATGTTTTAGGGTGGTAATGTATGAAGCCCAGCCTGCAACGACTCAAGCGTTCCATTCCCAGCCTGGCCAGAGGCCCTCTGAGGCTGGGTGTGGAATGCTTGTCTCGTCACCATGGCAAAAACACAGGCCTTTCCCCTAGTCCCTGGCTGCTCCATGCTGGCTGCCCAGAGGCCCTCCGTGGCCAGGATGGAATGCTTGCCTCGGGGTGCTGCAGCAATGAAGCAAGTATTTTGCCAGGCCACTCATGCTGCCCACTTTCAGCAGCTGCCCCCACAGGACTGGGGGACTCTGGCGGGGCTGAGAGGACTGGGTGTTTCCACCTTGTGGCTATGGGTGCCGCCATCTTTGTGACAGAGTGATGGTTAATTTGCATATTGCCCTTTTATTAGATAAGGTAAATAGGCAATATGAAAATTAGGCCAGGACACCATAATGATCATGACAAGCTCAGGAGTAGGGGCTGGGTGCAGGCCTGGATCTGGAGAGAACAACATGCAGAGGGGCCGGAGCGGAGACAAAAACCTGCAAGGAACTGGCCCCCAGAAGATAATCTTTGCTATTATAAGAGCAACAAGAAAAAATTCAGGCGCAAGAATGAGAAGCACATTGCATCCATTCTAAGTTGCTGTTAAAGAGAAAGAATGATATAATATGAAAGTACTTAATACAGATTTGTAAAGAGATTTGTTCAAAGAGGATTTCCTAGAGTATGTGGTATTTCAGTTAATTTTTTTAAATGTGAAGAGGTTCACCGTAACTGGTTTGGCTTAGTGGATAGAGTGTTGGCCTGTGGACTAAAGAGTCCCAGGCTCGATTCCAGTCAAGGGCATGGACCTTGGTTGTGGTCACATCCCCAGTAGGGGGTGTGCAGGAGGCAGCTGATCAATGTTTCTCTCTCATAGATGTTTCTAATTCTATCCCTCACCCTTCCTCTCTGTAAAAATCAATAAAATATATTTTTAAAATAATATAAATAAATAAATAAATAAATAAATAAATGTGAGCAGGTTAGCTAGATAAGAAAAAGGTGTAGGGGTCCCGAATTGCAGAAGGTGCTGGCAGGGTTGAGGGACACCCCCTGCCCTGTGCATGAATTTCATGCACCAGGCCTCTACTTTAAGCAATCAAATGGTTGGTATAAGGGATATGGTAAGTAGCCGATGTCTTAGGAATGACTGATGTCTAGGAAACAGTATGTTATGCCCTGCTTCTTAACTATTATCGCAGTCCAATTGACACATTTGCCATATGACATTTATCTAATGATACAATATATATAATCTAAGATATGTTGAGCCTCTCCTACATGCCAGTCATTTAGGTGAGTACTGAGAGTACAAAGATTAAGAGATATCTTCTTTCCCCTCATTAAACTTTCAGTAAGAACATGAAAGACACCTGAAACCATCCATATCTATTGTGGATGGATTTTTTTAAAGCTATAAACATTTCTGCCTACTGATTCTAATAATGTATTTTAAACTTGTTTCCATTATAAGTTTGGTTTATCTTGCTTTGTGTGGAAGCTTTTGTTTTCACTTTACAATAACAATTTTGATGTCAGTGAATTGGCTGTGTTATTCACACAAAGTTCAATTATCAGCTCTGATAATTTTTGTCTCTGCATTTGTGATACCAGCTTGAAAAACCAAGAAGTCAGAAACCCAAATATCAGGATAATCTGTCCCCTATAAGTAGAAAACATAAGATGTTACCTCAGCTTTCTGTTAATAAACTTTATGTCAGGGTTTTGGTGACTAAAATTATAGGCATTTAGAATGTCTGGAAGGGGAAAAAACTTATGATAAAACTAGAGGCCTGGTGCATGAAAATTCATGCACTGGAGAGGGGGGCCGTCAGTCTGGCCTCCCCCCTCTCACAATCCAGGAGCCCTCAGGGGCAGGAGGCTACCTGGCGATAAAGGGAAGGCAATGCCCCATCACATCTCTGCTGCTGCCACTGCTAGCAGTGCAAACCTCAGCTGTCCCTGGTTACCTGAACCTCAGGTGACCCTGGGTGGCTAGGCAGCCAACATCTGAGGCTTCCCTGAGTCTTGGGCCAGCCCTGTGCAGACTGGGGGACTCCAGAAGCAGGTGTGTGGAGTGGACTGGGCCTGCCTGGGGGAGGTCCCAGACTTGCCATGCACCTGCTGCCCTGGTGGGGCTGAAGGAACTGAGTGCTGCCATCTTTAAGGGCATAGCAGTCAATTAGCATATTTCCTCCTTATTGGTGGTGAGCGCCACCATCTTTGAGGGTGGGTCAATTGATTAGCATATTACCACCATATTGGCTATGGGTGCCACTATCTTTGAGGGCAGGGCAGCAATTAGCATATTCCCTCCTTATTGGCTGTGGGTGCCACCATCTTTGCAATGGTGTGAGGGTCAATTAGCATATTCCCTCTTTATTAGATGAGATAGCATAGACTTTGCTTCTCTGTAATAGTTTTGAGTTTTTTCCTCATTTAAAACTATGTGATATTCTGTGCTTGTAATACCTGCTGGAAATTAAGGGAAGCACTGCATTTGGCAGTATTAAGTGTTGGTTACATAAATATTTCTGGGTGAAGCATCATTTGAATTTTTTTCCGAAAGCAAAATTGACATTTTTTCTCCATCATTTTTGTTATTATTTGCTCAATTATGTGTTTGTAAAGTGCATAATTACTTTAGTTATTCTAAGTAGTATTTATTTTCATATTTTAACAATCTCAGGTCTAAAAAAGCTTTGCAAAAGAGGCAATAGTGAAATCTATGTACTGTTAGCTGGAATAGAATTTTGAATATTTTAATTTTTCTATAGCCAGTTTTCATTATTACCACATTGTTTTTTCTATTATGTCTTAATCTAAAGATACATTATATGAATTAATTTAGTTTTAGATGGAGAACACTTTAAACAAGGCTATAGCTCTGTTAGTGATAGATCCAGATAGAAAACAATTGAGGAATGATGGGACCCATGATGGTTGAATCTTGGGCTAACACCAATTACTCCCACAGCTTTCCCAGAAGAATAGATATTTAGGACTGGAGGGGTGGAAGGAGAGGGACTAGTATTTCAAACAAATAATGTAGTTTAAGTAACCTAGGTATGTCAGTTTGGGTCCAATCAAGAGATAGAAACCACACTGATTGTGGAATTAAAGGGCTATCAATTGATACTGGCACATTGGTTTTGTCTTTCACCAACTTTGTGATGTTTTGTCCCTCTACTTCATCCCTTATCCCCTAAAACCAGTATATTTTGAATATAGCAGTGAAGATGAATCTATTAACAGATAAATTAACATGGAAATTAGGTCATGTAACTCCTCTGCAAAATCTTCAAGTGGCTCATATCTTTCTCAGAGAAGAAGCTAATGTCCTTAAATCTAGTAATAATCAATGTTCCCTCTTTACCTCTCTGACCTCATGTTCTACTACTCTTCCCCTCTCTCATGTGCCACTTTAGTCACAATGGTACTTTTGCTGTTCCTCAGACATGCCATGCCACCCCTTACTGGAGGCTAATTCTAGAGGTCATAAATGCAATAAGTTCATCAAAAGGTTGGTAAACCTTGAGCCTTCAGCAAAGGTTGAAAGATACATATTATTGCCTATTGGAATAGCTGAAAGCATTTCCCCAAACCTGAAAAAAGATGCATAAATGATTGCTTGCTGCCAGACAGCTGAGGGCATTTTAATCTACATATTTTTGCCTCTTGCTGGCGCAACACCTGAATAGCCAAAGTTAGTTCCCCCAAATTGACAATGCCTACTGTATACCAAACCTTGCCTTTGATATGTATATCTACTTTGCTATAGGACAAAATGTGTGAATAAAAAGACCCCTGGGTCCAGAGATAGGGAGAACTTAGCTACTACACCTAAGCTTCCTCTGGCTCCCCCCATGAATTAGAAATTTATATTATATTTCTAGTCTCTTTATTAATTTACATGCAGAGCCTTCTCCAGATTCCTGAACCCTTCTAGATGCTGGGTAAGATCCCTGGCATTAACCCCTGATTCAAACCTTGGCACTTGGTGTTCCATCTTGCTAGAGTGCTCTTCCTTGATATAGCTCATGGAGTGCTCCTTTACTTCCTTTATTCAAATGCCACCTTCTGAGTGAGGCCTTTCCTAGAAACTATCTCATATTGCAGTTTGTTCTTAACTCTTCATATCCCTCTTGTATGCTTGTGGGTTTTTTTGGTTTGTTTGTTTTTTTCCCCTACTCCACACGTGGACTTCTAATATAACCATAATCAGCCATACCAGGGTTAATACTGGTACCTATTTTGCAGGAATAGTGTAAAGATTATCATCTAATATAATAAAAGAGAAACATGAAAATTTGACCATTACCACCAGCCAATCAGAGCGGCTGTATGCAAATTAACCCAGCCAAGATGGAGGCCAACAGCCATGGAACTAGAACAAACCAGAGGGTTCTGTTGCAACTGCCTGCTTAGGCTGGCTGAGCCTCAACTCACAGCCACGCCCACCAGCCAATCAGAGTGGCTGAATGCAAAATAACCCAGCCAAGATGGAGGCTGGCAGGGCGACTCTGCCCTGGGAACCTCCACGGCCAGCCAGCACAGCTGTGCCAGGTGTGTCAGCTCAGTGGGAGGGGGGGGTCCGGCCTGGGGCCTCCTCGGGGCGTCCAGGAGCAGCTGTCCTGGGTCTGCTGCCTGGCTCCACCTCCCGGGGGCCTCCACCAGGTGTGTGGGAGAGTGGGTCCTCCATGGGGCTTGCAGGAGCAGCCATCCTGTGACCACTGCCTGGCTCTGCCCCCCAGGAGCCTTCTCGGGGCTTGCAGGAGCAGCTGTCCTGGATCCACTGCCTGGCTCCGCCCCCTGGGTGCCTCCCCAGGGCATGCGGAAGCTTGGGGGGCCTCTGCAGGGTGTGTAGGAGCAGTCGTCCTGGGTCTGCAGCCTGGCTCTGCCCCGGGGGCCTCCTTGGGGGCATGCGGGAGCACCAGTCCAGGGTCCGCTACCTTCATCCACCCACCAGGGGCCTCCACAGGGCGTGCGGGAGCGTCTGCTGCACAGTGCCGAGAATCCGAAGCCAGTTCCCTGCCCGGCTTCACCCCAGGTGTGTTTGCTCAGCAGCAGGGCCCCACCGAGGGATCCTGCACCAGCGTCCACCCCTGGCTTGCCACCCAGCTCTGTGCCAGGTGTGTCCCCTCAGCGGTGGGGGCCCACCAGGCATGTGTGATCGTGGGCCCTCTGGTGGGAAATGTCCAAGCCTGCACTCACCAGCCCTCCCACCCCCCCCAGTGCATGAACCCTGAAGGGGCTGTGGACAGCTTGAAAATGGCCCTCAGCCTCTCACCCAGGCTGGCCAGACATGCCAAGCGGGTGGACATCCCCCCCACCCCGAGGTGTCCCAGACTGCAAGAGGGCACAGGCCGGGCTGAGAGACCCCCACCCTCCGAGTGCACAAATTTTTGTGCACCGGGCCCCTAGTATCTAACAAAGAGGTAATATGCAAATTGACCATCACTTCAACATACAAGCTGGCCACCCCTATGTGGTCAAAGATGCCACCCCCATGTGGACACAAGATGGCCACCACAAGACAGCCGGTAGTGGAGGGCAATTGTGGGTGATCAGGCCAGCAGGGGAGAGCAGTTGGGAGGGACCAGGCTTGAAAGGGAGGGCAGTTGAAGATGATCAGGCCTGCAGGGGAAGGCAGTTAGAGGTGACTGGGTTGGCAGAGGAGGACAATTGGGGGCAACCAGGCCAGCAGGGGAGGGCATTTGGGGGCAACCAGACCTGCAGGGGAGGGCAGTTAGGGGCAATCAGGTGGCAGGGAAGGGAAGTTAGGGGCGACCAGGCTGTCAAGGGAGGGAAGTTAGGGGTGATCAGGCTAGCAGGGGAGGGCATTTGGGGGCAACCAGGACTGCAAGGGAGGGCAGTTAGGGGCAATTGGGCCAGCATTGGAACAGTTAGGCATTGTTCACACTGGCAGGGGAGTGGTTAGGGGGTGATCAGGCTGGCAGGCAGAAGCAGTTAGGGGCAATCAGGCAGGCAGGCAGGCAGGCTAGCAGTTGGGAGCCAGCAGTCCTAGATTGTGAGCAGGATATCTGACTGGGATTGGGTCTAAACATGCAGTCCAACATCACATTCCTCGAGGGGGGTCCCAGATTGGAGAGTTGGAGAGGGTGTAGACTGGGCTGAGGGACACGCACACCCCCATGAACAAATTTCATGCATCAGCCCTCTGATATATATGTGAAAGATTATTTTTCTATCTATCTATCTATCTATCTATCTATCTATCTATCTAGCTATCTAGCTATCTAGCTAGCTATCTAGCTATTTATCATTTATAGTGTAGGCTCTGATGAATGGGGTACTCAAGAAATATTATGTACACATAGTCAACAAGACCTAGAAAGGATGATCTATAAAAAATTACGTGTAATCTTTGGCAATCCCTTTTTGCTGAAAGGATAGCCTAGTCCTACATTGAAAACTGGCCACATGGACACCTTTTCTCACACTCAAATATAAACTCTCAAAACCTTAACTTTCTGATGTCAAGAAGAGGTGAGTCAGACAGACATAAGGAAAAATGTACCAAGGGCAATACAGGATATGGCTCTCTGGCTAAACATTGCCAAAGAGGACATAACGATAGGAGTTGGCCAGGATATAATGTCATTATGTTCTAACTACTGGGCTTGGCAGAATAGTATACATAAGTTCTGACAGTATCTATACTAATAAAAGTGTAATATGCTAATTAGACTGGGAGACCTTCTGGGAGACCTTCTGGACAAAGCCATGGTGGCAGGGTGGAGAAAGAGGCAATTA
>PVJC01023100.1:0-13884 GCA_004026665.1 Murina feae
CCTCCTCACCAGCCTAATCACCCCAATGCCCCCCCCCCACTGGCCTGATCACCCACAACTTCTGTCCCCTCTTGGCCCCTAACCACCTCTATCTCAGCCCCACCACCATATCTTTGTCCCGAAGAACATCTGGAAGGGCTCCTGGAAGGTCTTCTATTCTAATTAGCATATTACCCTTTTATTAGTACAGATAGAGGCCTGGTGCATGGGTGAGGGCCGGCTGGTTTGCCCTAGAGAGTGTTCCAAATCAGGGTTGGAGTTCCCTTGAGAGGCAGAGTGGTATAGAAGAGGGGCCTGTGGTGGTTTGCAGGCCAGCCATGCCCCCATTGGGGTGGGGGGTCCCCACTAGGGATGGTGCTGGCATGAGCGAGGGTCTGGGGAAGGCCAGCCATGAACTCATGGGGTGAAGGTCCCAGCTAAGGGGGTGTGGTAAGCTTGGATGAGGGGCTGAGGGCTGTTTTCAGGCTGGTCACACCCCCTTCAGGGTGGGGGTCCCTGCTGGGGTGCCTGCCCAGGCTGGGTGAGGGACTGATGGCTGTTTGAAGGCTATCCACACCCCCAGCGGGAACCCTCACCCCGATGGTGGCGTGGCCAGCTGTGGTGAGGGGTTGACGACCCTTTGCAGGCCCCTCCCTCAGTAGCCACACAGGTGACCCAAGCCTCCTGACACTCAGGCTAGCTCCACGGCCACCGCACACAGGCCCCACCTTCGGGGGCAGGACCAGATAGGCAGGAAGCTTGGCTCACCCCCAGCGACAAAGGAAGCCAAGCTTCCTGCCCACTCTGCCTGGCTCTGTGACCGCTGCCATCTTTGTCCCACTAATTTGCATATTCCCTCCTGACTAGCTAGGAAGTGTCATGAAGGTATGGTCAATTTTCATATTTGTCTATTGTTATTGTAGATGTCTCTCTCTCTCTCTTCCTTCCTCTCTGAAATCAATAAAATATATATTTAAAAAAATCATGACCAATGAGCCAGGTTTAGTTATATTAACTATGTGATTTGGAACAAATTACTTGAATGTCTTGTGTTCAGTTTTTCATCTGTAAGGTCATCAATTTGTCTTCTTAATGAAATAATACCATACTGCTGACTTTAAGAGACATTTTGCAGTAACTTGAGGTTTAAAATGCTACTGAATTTGTTTTGGATAGAACTTGTAGCATGAAGTGAACATTTCCACAGGCACCTGAAGTCCATACATAACTTCAGAGCTACCAAGCATGTAACTATTCTAGTTATCCACAGTTGTGCAACAACCTACCTTAAAATGTCAAGGCTATTACACAAAAGCAATGATTTATTTTTCTTACAAATATATAATTTTGATAGGGTGTGATGGAGTCAGCTGATCTCTACTTAACCTGGTGTCATTGAAGGAGTTCAACTAGGCTAGAAGATCTACTCATCAAATGATTAAATCTTGTGACTGGCAATCTGATACTGGTTATTGAGTATCTCTATGGGACTGGCAGTTGGGCATCTTTACTGTTTGGGGACTATTTTCAACAGTAAATATCTAAGAGACAAGAAGTGGAAGCTGCCAGGTTCATAAGAACTGTACACTGAAACTGGTAGAGTATCACTTCTACCATATTTTATTGACCAAACAGTAACAAAGCCTGGAATTAAAGGAAAGACATAGACATAATGGGAGAAGAGTTAAAGAATATTAGAGCTATTTTTTAAAACAACCATTGTGGTAATTTCCAAGTTCCCTGAAATAAGCTTTGCTTCTCATATCTATGTAATATTATTTTTAATGAATGGCTGAGCATTTTATGTTGGATATGAAAGACCATCCTTGTACAAATACACTTTCAAAGGAAACCCATGATTTAATGATTCCACTAAGGACAGACTCTTGCACTCTCTGCTGATTTGAAAGAACTAATTTCTACTTTTTGGTTTTTAAAAAAAAACAACAACAACAAAAAAAAAACGCAACCCTATTCAACAGCCTATGAAAGCAAACTGATTAATATTCAGTGCTTAGCATTGGTTCTACTAATTTAATGTCATTTGCATCAACAAAACCCCTCTCTGTACCAAATAACCCTATAAATTGACCATTTTTCTCATTTTGTTTCACAGTGTGATTTCTCTTAAAAATCTCTTTTCTGCAAAGGATACTATCCCTCAGGCTCTCTCAACTACATCCAAATCTATTCTCCCCAGCTGGATTATAGTGTGTTGTATTGCTCCTTATCTGACTAGATTTTCAATGAGCATACAGCCAAGTTAGAACACCTGTGAATTCGTCTATCATGTGGAACTGAGCTCAACCTGGACTAAATAAACCTACCCACATGTAGAGATGGAAAAAAATCAACATCAACAGACTCAGTAGATACTGAATTTATGAACCTTGGTCTCAGAGGGGTTTTTGTTAACTTGACCCCAAAGTCAAGGAAGTAAAAGCAAAAATTAATGAATGGAACTACATCAAACTGAAAAGCTTCTTCACTGCAAAAGAAACCATTAACAAAATAAAAAGGGAACCAACTGGATGAAATAAAATATTTGCAAATAATAGCTCTGATAAGGGGCTATTTCCAAGTTAAATAAAGAAAGATTGGCTTCATCAAATGAATTGCTGAATCCCCACATCTATTTCTAAAACATTGCTTATAAAATCAGTATTACTTTTTACTTAAGTGTTCAAATAGAATTCATCAGTTAAGCTACATGGGCATACATTTTTGTTGTTTTGTGAAATTTTTAAACTACAAATCAAATTACTTTAATAAATATAGGCTATTTAGGTTATCTATTTCTTGAATGAGCTTTGCTGATTTCTGTTTTTCAAACAATTTGCTCATTTCACCTACACTGTGATATATATTAGCAAAAAGCAGTTCATAATTGAATACTGTGACTTTTTTTCCGATCTGGCTAGGAACTTAACAATTAACTAGAGGCCCAGTGCACAAAATTTGTACACTGGGGGGGGGGCAGGGGTCCCCCAGCCTGGTCTGTGTTCTCTCACACTGCAGAAGCCCGTGATCAATCACCCCAAAGAGGTAGGCCCCGCCCACCCATCCAGGGCTCCTTGATGGATTGCCCCAAGAGGTAGGCTGGAACCGCAGGATCTGCCTCTGCACCGTATACGCAGCATTAAGCCCCTGCCCACCTGTGCACGCATGGAGCCCCGCCCATCCCCGTGCACCTGCTGCACATGCAGCCTCCTGGTGATCGCTTGTTATGGCATGGGGGCTCATGACCACATAGTCTTTTATTGATAGAACTGAACTCTTCAAATATTTAATTTTGGATTTCATTGATTTTTAAAATATGTTTTTAAGGATTTTTTTAGAGAGGAAAGGAAGGGAGAAGAATAGACAGATAGAAACATCCATGAGAAAGAGACACTGATGGACTGATCGGCTGCCTCCTGTGCACCTCCTTCTGAAGATCAGGCTCGTAACTCAAGCATGTGCCCTGACCAGGAACTGAACTAGGGACCTCTTGATTTTAGGTCAATGCTCAACCACTGAGCAACACAGGCTGGGCTCACTGATTTCTCTCTGTGCTTTTTTGTTTCTCACTGTCCTTGTCTTCTGATCTTTATTATTTCTTTCCTGTTTATTTTGTTTTTTGTTGTTCTAATTTACAAGGGTTGGCAAAAGTAGGTTTATAATTAATGAATAATAATAAAAGAAAAATAAATAATAATACAAAGCATACTCACAACTGTAAACATTTTTTACCCACCACTCCCTATATTAAGGTAGATGCTTAAATTATTAACTTGAAATCTTTCTCTTTTCTAATATAAGCACATTAAAAATACTGTAAGTGTATTTTATAAATGTGTTTAGGTGGTGCTTTTATTTTAATTCAGTTCAAAATATTTTCTAATTGGTTTCTTATTTGAGCTAGAGGTTATTTATAAATATATTATTTAACTTCTGAATATTCAGAAATTTTTAGAGATATTTTTTGTTGTTGACTGCTAAAAATTCTTTTTTCAGAATACACTCATGCATAAATTTGAGTTGTTGTCATTTATTAACACTTGTTTTATGCCCTAGAATATAATTTATCTTAGTGAATACTTCATATATATTTAATTACATGGCAGTGCTCCATACTGAGTTATTTGAAAACATTAAGTCTCCTATATACTTTTTTAAAAATTTGTTATCTCAATTACTGATAGAGGAATGTGGTGTTATCTGTTTCTCCATTCATTGCTATTCACTCTGCTTCATGTATTTTCAAGCTCATTATCAGTAGCATATACATTTAGAATTGTTATGTCTTCTTGATGACTTGGTCTATTTATCATTTGAAAATGTCTAGTAATCCCCATTTTCACATCTGCTTTGTCTCATATTAATCAACCATCCTCACTTTCTTTTGATGAGTATCTCCATTGCATACTTTGTTTTATCTTTTAACTTTAAACATATCTGTATATTTATATTTAATGGGATTCTTGTGGACAGAATGCAGCTGGGTCTTTTTGTTTTAAATCAAATAATTCTTCCTTTAACTCAAGTATTTACACCTTTTGAATTTAACATATTAACTAATGTTATTTCCTACTCGAGTATTCTCAGCTATCTGTCCCTTTTTCAATTTTTTTTCTTGCTTTCTGTTAGATTGAGATTTCTATGACTTAATTTTATATGCATTATTGGTATTTTCCAAATATTTGTGTTTAATTTTCTTAATGATTGATTTGGAATTTACAATATATACCTTCATTTCATGACAGTTCCCTTTCAAATAATATTAAGCCAATTCATGTATAATATTGTCAGTATACTTTCATTATCTTCTTCTGCACTTTCTGCTTTTGTTTGCATAAATTTTATTTTATTTATTTTTAATATATTTTTGTTGATTTCAAAGAGAAAGAGAGAGGATAAAGAGAGAACATCAATGATGAGTGAAAATCATTGACTACCTGCTTCTTGCATGCCCCACACTGAGGATCGAGCCCACAACCTGGGTATGTGCCCCGACTTGACCAGGAATGGAACCGTGACCTCCTAGTTCACAGGACAGAATTTATTTTTAGACTTTCTATATATAATATAGGATTTAACAATCTTTTCTTATTATCTAACCTTTGCTATAGTTTTTCAAGGCTTTATTATTATGTAAATGCAAGTTTACATTTCTTGTTTACTGCTGGTGAATCAAATATTTTCTCTTTTAAATCAATTGTCTTTTACTAAAATAATTTATTTTTCCTTTATTCTATATTGTCTGCTACTATTATAGCCATATTTCTGGGCTTATAACTAAGGGAATCCTATCTGTAAATTTTTCATATCTTTATATTCCCTTTACTTTCAACCTTACTGTGTTTGTTGTATAAAGCAAAAATTAAATTATTTTGTCTACATGAGTCCACAGATTATGCAACATTAACCTCAGTTAACTGAAGTTTACCTTACATGTGTGACTCTCAATAGTATATACGTTGCAGGCTCTGCTTCACTCTGTCCTTAACCCAGAACCTAGTTGCTGAAGGGACCCTATCTGTGGAACAGTCTTATTGCCTGTGTAGAAAATATAAAACATGGTAAAATACACAATCTTGATGCTTCTGTCCTGAAGTGACATATGCTACTTTTTCTCACATTTCATTACTCAAAGCAAGTTATACAATGAAACGAGTTTCAAATCATGAGACATAATAAAAATAAGACATGGCTCAGCCTGGCTGGGTGTGGCTCCATAATTGAGCACTGACCCATGAGCCTGGAGATCACAGTTTAGACCCTACTGGGGGCACATGCCCAGATTGCAGGCTTGATCCCCAGCAGCCAATCGGTGATACTCTCTCATCATTGATGTCTCTATCTACTTCTCCCTCTCTCTTCCTCTCTGAAATCAATAATAATAATAATAATAATAATAATAATAAAACACAAAGCCCAGATTATGACATATATTAATTAGTGGTATAATGGGGATTATATAGTCTTCATGCTCCTTAACTTTATTACATATCTTATTTTTTTCTTTTACATTATGTTGATTTTTTTCATATTATCTCCAGTTAACTAATAAATGAAGTTAGAAATGTTATTTCTGTTATTGTGTAATCTAACTCTAGGGTTAGAATAATTGGTTTTGTTATTTATAAAGAGACTCCTTTCTGAGTGAAATACGACCTAATTCTTCAGTAGTATGATATATATTTTCCACAGATATTTGGAGATATCCAAAGTCATTGGGCTATAACGTAAGTTGCAAGGTTGAAGATCTTCGTACTCAGAGGTATCCCTTATCTGAGTATTTGTGCTATTCATTTAAAATGATTTTGTAACAATGAATATCAAAGCCAGCATCCATGAAAACTTTAGAAATACCTCCTTTTAAAGAAGCATAGGCAATAAAAATAATAATACTAAATTAAACTATTTATTAAAATAAATTATATAAAACTTTCACATCTAGTTATTATATTAATTAAAATCAACAATATTGCTTTAGGATCTTAGGACTGTGGAATTGTTAGGCCATATTTACTCAGTCAGTTCTCCCATTATATAGTTGAGGAAACTGAAGTGTCCTCAAGAAAAAGAGTGATACAGACAGGTTTCTGTACTCAAAATTCTCCAATCTTGCCCTATTGTTTAACATATCCTGTACCTAACATCTCCACAATTCAAACTGACTCTCCTTCAATAGGTATGTTGAGTATTACAACACTATGTTCTTATTGCTTACTAGCTGTACCCGGCCATGCGTTGCTGTGGCTCAGTCTGGTTAAATGGAAAAGAAAGAAAAGAGAAAGCACACATTGCTAATATGTTTGATTGCACAATGCCTGGATATACAATAATTTTTATTGTTCTATTGTCTGTGCAGATATAGAGATTGTCTGGTTTGCCAACTCTAGAACATGCAACATATAATTGTCCATGTGAGAAGCAATCCATGTCTAGATCTAAACCACACAATTCTAAAGATTGGCCCTGAGCTTTGTCGATGGTGATTACAAATGCCAACGAATTGGGAATTGCAATCTCTTAAATTAAAATGGCATATCCGTTGGAATCATAGGAATGCGAGGGAAAAGGACATCTTCACCTTTGAAAGGTCCTGTCAAGATTGTTGCTTCTATGATGTTGCTCATTAATTATTTTACTGCAAGCCACATGCTGTTGCAAAGCTTTGGCTGGTTGATATTTCGCAACATGATAATTGGCATGCCAATTTTCAATTGCAGTACATGCGGTGGCATCCCTGGCAGATCGAGTAAATTAAAAAATTCTGTTGGATAATTAACCGTTTCATCTGCTTCTACAACAGTGTCGACGGACTTGTATGTGACTGCCTCACTTTGAATGTTAGACTGAATAATATTGTTAAGTTCGTAGATGTCTTTGTTCTTGGCCACATGAATAGCTCATTCACTCAGCCAATCATGATTCTTATAATTGATTTGAATATTGGGAAATACTTTTTCAACCAATTCTTCCTTTGACGTCACTAAACTTCATGGATTGTAAATCGGAAACATTGAAATGGAATCATAAAATATTTAGTATAATGTGTGTTGCTTTTATGTCCAACAGATGGCACTGTTGGACGTAAACCATAGGTGTGACATCTATATAATAGTAGGTATTCGAATGCAACGTGTCAAAATTTCAAAGCAATCAGTGAAGAACTTTCAGAGATTTAAGATTTCGAACAAATGAACATTTACATTTTTATTTATATAGATTATTAGCAATATATTGGAATACCATAAAGTAAAGTTCAGGGAAATATTTTCAATTATGTATTTTTCTTAATTAAAGGAAAGTGCTGCCTAGATAAATTATAACTACTGAGAAAATGTTTAGAACTCATAAATTGTGAACATTTTCCCCACACAAATATTCAGACATCATTGGTCATCCACTTACTTTTTAAGCTCTGACAATTTTCCAAGATTCAGAGTTCAAATAGCATGTGGTTATTAGTTCAGACAAACATCACAGATTGTTATGAAAAGAATGTGTGAGTTTTAGTCAGCCATAACCTGCAGCTGTCTCTGCTGTTGCAGCTATATTTAGGGTATTTTTTGTATAGATATATGAACTAACCATCCATGAAATGTCACATGTTTTAATGATATTGTGACAGGAGCTATGGATGACTAGGAAACATCGTGAGTCAGTTTGAGTCTGGTTCTACATCTTAAAAGATACAAATTAAATCACGTCACATAAGGAAAATGCATGAACTATTAAGACTTGACTCTGAATTCCACATAGAAAAAAATAAACTGTCACAACATTTAATAATATTGTCAGTATAGATTTGTCTAAGATTTGCAAAGAAAATCAAAGAAGAAAAAGAAGAAAAACAAATAAACAAAATAGCTCCGCTTTTGTTAAGCATATACTGAATATTCTCTTTAACATAGTGCCTGCTAGTTAGTCCTAGGTGCTTACTCAAGCAAATTATTTTTGGCTATTAAGTGATAGCTTTTATGATATTGCTTAAAAACGCTAAGGTAGTATATAACATAAACTGTTTTAGGTGGTATATAAAAAGAATCCACTTTTTGAACGATCCTTAGTCCTTTCTTGCTAACTTTAGGAGGTTGGTCAGACATTTGACAGTGTTGACTAATTCTGATGTCATAGCGCAGGATTTTTAGGTGCTCAAAATACCATTGCAATTAGGTAGTTACGAACAGTAAGAAGAGGGAAAAGGAAAAGGCCAGGCATCATAAGCATTATGGGCAGCTTTACCGGAAAGTGCAGCTTTACACTTTTCAAGGAACCACAGTCCAGTCCCTGCAGATTACTGGGGGGAGGGGTCCAACCAAGGGGAGCTGGGAATATGCACAACGAATCGGGGTGAGGTAGGGAAGGTGCCTGTCAGTAAAAGATGGGAATAGACATTGTTGGCCAGAAGGGGTGGGGCCACTACAAACCCGTGAAAATATGGGAATTCCTGTTTTATTCAATAATCCCCCAGACAAAGGAGTTTGCTCTCTTGGCTCTGGGCTCTTTTGTTCCTCTGTCTTTGCTCCTGCCTTTGTTCCCTCCAAAGCCATGTGGCCATTTGGACCCCACATGCAATGGACTGATAGACTGCAACTGAGAACACAAGCTGAACTTGCCAGATTCTGGATTAGACTGTGCAAATATGGAACAGAAATATGGAACTGTGGGCACCAGCTTTAATCCTAGTCTTGCTAAAAGCACAGCTAGACTTCTTCCTTGGTGGGATGAAGAGAAATGGGACCTTGGAAACTCAGGGAATTAGCTCCACACAAATATATTCCATTCATTCTCCCACCCAAGTTTCAAAACATTATTTTTCTCATAACATTGCAAGAAGCCCACTTCCACCAGAAACAGGTGAGTACAGGGAGAGCTCCCCACCAATAACACTCAAATGTCTTTTGTTAGGTGCTACTTTTTGGTAGTGCAAATAAATAATACTGCCCTCAAGCTCTGACGCAGAATCTGAGATATTTTATCAGTTCAACTGAATTTTATCAAGCAAATACTTTTTCCCCCCTCTTCATTTTCTTCTCTTATCACTGTACCTACCTCTACCACTAAAAGCACCCATCATATGGATCTTCACTATATACCAGGAACTCTGATAAACTGTGTGGATGGGAAGCTCAAGGTCTTGGCCCTTACGTGGCTCAAGGTAAGGGCCTCTATTGCATCTGCAGTAGGTGGTTAATCTTCATGTCTCAACTGTCATAGTTATATTAAAGAATTATTTTCTATGTGAACTTCAAATTTAACTAGTGTCTCATATTTTTATTTCTTAAATAATCCTAGCTGTGTAGCATTATGAGAGTGAGAGGCTATCAATTTGGGCTTCTTTGAAATATAAACTGTCTCATCAGCCCTGGGCAAGGGAAATACAGCCCAGTATTTTCTATAAATCTGATTAAAAACAAACCACTATCTGTTCAGTTTATCTTCTGTGAATCTTAAAATACTCTTACCTACCTATGGAAATAGCAATCGGACTCAGCCAGCACAGTCATATTTTCAATAAATCCATGACAGAGCAGATACATAACAGGACATACAATGACTTAAACCAAAAGAAAATAAGCTAGAAAGGCATCTACTTATTAGAATTGGTTTAATTCAATTGAAGTTACTCTTTCTAAACAGAAGCATTAAATTAAAGGTATGTCCTACAACAGTGCACTGATGGGTATGCGTGTAAAAATTTGTGAAAAATATATCAAAACAATAAAACAGGAAGACAAGTATGATCTACCCAAAGTCAGAAATATCTTTCACTTTCCTGTAGACAATGTTTACTCTTCTTATACTGAAACATGAAGCATGAAAACAAATGTGGAGAACAAATGTCTTTCATGTCCTGTTCAATCTTTCGAGGGCTGAGCTTGTGGAAATTAAAGAAAAGTAGCAAGGTTCTAGAAGCGAAATTGCCATGAAAGTATCATAATAGCAAATCTACTTTAGTTAGAGTGCTATTGATGAAAGGCAGAAATGTAAACGTTTAAAGTTTTTTATTGACAGATGAATTTTAGGTGGAAAATCTTAATGGGATTTTCAAAAGCCCATTGGTTCTTAAAGCCATATTCTAATTTCTCTGGGAATTCCCAGGATCAAGACATAATGCCAGGCAGAATATTTGTGAAATAAGACCATTAGCTTTAGAGTAGGATAGATAAATGTGGATATTGCCAGCCTCTCTCAATGACTTGTTGTATATAAATTTCTGAACCCAAGATTATAGGAATTAATATGATGTTATTAGAATTTAGATGTTAAATGTCTACATGCACAAGATATTTATATGTCAATGAGTAACTGTTATTATAGTTTTACTATCACCAATGTAATAAAAAGGTAGTTGAGTACAGTCAGTGAAAAGATTTCCCTTTGGATATTTAAAATTTTCTCCTTTTCCCCCCAATTTATTCTATGATCAACTTCTCATGTTGACAGGGACAAAGTGATATATTGTTTATTGCCACAGTGACTGGCAACAAAAGTAGCATGTAACATTTCAACAGCATCTGCTCACTTTTTCTTCAGATTTAAAGTACTTTGCATGAATAAACTTAAACAGCAAAACACATGAACTACTATAATTTTCTCAAATCTTATGTTTACTGGTTTAAGTAATAGATATTTTAAAAATTACTATGAAATGATTAGGGTAAGTTAATTTTTAAATTGCAAATATATTTTGACTAGTCAGCCTCCTTTAAGAAGATATTTACCTAGAGTTTTCGAATGCTGCCATGAAATGGCATTAAGATACTTCAGGACATCTGAAGTGGTCATGTGGTTTGACTTGCCAATTTCCATCTCTCATCTCATCATGTCACTGGTCAATTTCATTCCACCTCTTAATGTTTTACTTACAAATAGACACTATGCCCACATCCTGCCTAATAAAACAGGAAAGTCAGCATGGGGCATCTTGAAAAGTATTTTTCTCTCCTAAAAAGAGAAATGAGACAGAGAAAGTATCATGTTCTAAAGATTGGCAAATCTAGTTATAATACCTGGAACTGCTGCTGCCATTTTGCAACCATTACTGGAGCCAGATTGAGGGTAGACTCACCACTCTGAGTTGGAGTGGCAGAGAAACAAGAAAAGTCGGATTGATGATCTTAATATACGCGAAGATGCCTACTTTTAGAC
The DNA here is from genome assembly GCA_004026665.1 of Murina feae. Lineage (NCBI taxonomy): Eukaryota > Metazoa > Chordata > Mammalia > Chiroptera > Vespertilionidae > Murina > Murina feae. The sequence continues at coordinate 11,626 of PVJC01023100.1, forward strand.
CACACATCACAAAAAGTAACTTGTTTCCTTACTTTCAAAACCAATTAAATGACTGTTTTCTTTAACTCATAGCTATAAACCACTTGAATTGACACTTTGGAGGTCCTCAATAAATGTTAACCTATCTTTGTCCTCATCCTCATTATCATACTGCTCCCTCTCAATATTGTCATTATTGATCTTGTTTCCTTCTCATAGCCTTGCACAACTGTACACACTGCAGAGAAGGCACCTGCCTCAAGTCTTTTTCAAACTTCATCGCTTAAAATATATATTGATTTCAGAGAGGAAGGGAGAGGAATAGAGAGATAGAAACATCATGATGAAACTCATTGATTGGCTGCCTCCTGCGCCCCTATAAGAGGGATTGAGCCCGCAACCCAGGCATGTGCCCTTGGTCAGAATGGAACCTGGGACCCTTTAGTCTGCAGGCTTATGCTCTATCCATTGAGCAAAACCAGCTAGGGTAGCTTAATCACTTTCTCTCCACCCTGTAGCATGGGGCCAAATGCTCTCAAGATCACTTGTTCTCATACAGCTCTGCCCTGTCTTTTCATGTGACTTACTATTGTAAGTGAGTCATAGTTTATCAGTTGACTGTCTGTCTCACTAGGTTGTAAACTCATAAGGGCAGTAACCTTTCCTGTCTTATTCAATATTGTCTACCCAGTGGATAAGTATAGTCCTGGAAAGTAATAGGAAATAAGTATATGTGTTAACTGAATGAAAGAATGAATGAAAATAAAGTCAAAGTGTAAACCATAAGGATTAATAATTTTTCTCCCAAATAAATTATTTATCCTTTCTGAAAATATGTCTAGAAAATATGCTACTTATACTTGGATTATGATTTGACAAAATTTTATAGATATCATGTATTATAGACTATGAAACAGTACCATAAGCAGTATCTTTAAAAGAAAGAAAAAAGAATTGGTAATGACTAGACTTGAAGGAAAACTGATAAGAGACCTGCCAGGTAAAACAAAAATTATGGTACTCGGGCGGTTAATAGCTTTTATTTGACAGTTGCATTTTGCCTCACTTTAATTGGATGTACCATTTCTTTGCATTTTGTAGTTGACAACTCTTCAAGGACAAATACTGCACATGGTGTGGGGAGGAAAAAATAACAGATTGCCAGATAGACTAAAAAACAATTTAGCACTCAGCAAGAAAAGAAATGAGAACCCAAGCTGAAACATCCCATGTAGACAATGTCATCACAATACTTCCAGGTAAAAAAAGCAAAACCCCCCTTAAATGTCTCACTTAGAGAATCAAGGTGAACCAAATCATTTCCCTTGAAGTACTGCCAAATATTTGACATAAATTTCAATTTGCAGCAACAAGTTTCAAGGCATCAATTAGAAATTTTCTTTTAGAAAAATAATCCAGGAAGGAGTCCGCTTCATGTTTTTCTCATAAAGCTCATTTTAACTGATCTGAGAGCCTGTCTGCTTAAAGACAGACTTTCCTATTACTCAAGGTATATCAGTTTCTTTTTCCTGTAGTGTGATCCAAAGAAAACATTACACAGGTACGTGTGTGTGTGTATACACACAAATAATTGAGAATCAAACTCCAGATTGAGAGGAAGAATTGAAGCTTGATAGGTTTTACAATTGTTTTTAAATGCGTACAATTTTGCTTACTTTCTTAAATGTCTTCTGTTAACAACAGCTACATTTAATTCCAGAGTATTCATTACTATATTTGTAACCCTCTTTCTTTAAGCTTAACATGCAAATATTATTATATTGAAAATAAGGAATTGTCAAATTCTTCTGGTTAACTCTTCAAAACTTTACTAATGGTTGAGGCAGGTTCTCTTGCAAGTAGAATTAGCCAAATACTCACTTAGGGAATTACAGTCACTTACTTTCCACTAATGATGTCAAAGTCTCTGGAATCCCTTCACTTCCTAAAAAACATACACTTTGGAAATTTTATTTTGTCCATTGATTTTTTAAACTTTAATTTTTTAAATGTATCTTTATAGTTGAGAGTATTACAGATGTCCCCTTTGTTTGTTTTTTCCCCCATTGACCTTGTCCACCCTATACTTGCCCCTCCCAGGCCTATTGTCCCTGTCCATTGGTTATGCATATCCTACATAAGAAAAGGCTAATATGCAAATTGACCAAACAGCAGAAAGACCGTCCACTATGATGTGCACTAACCACCAGGGTGCATACGCTTAATGCAGGATCTGTCCCACAGGGGGAGCACCACTCAACCAAAAGCCAGGCTCATAGC
>PVJC01023100.1:13984-26809 GCA_004026665.1 Murina feae
GGGGGGCCCCCCCCCCCCCCCCCCCCCCGCCAAATGCACGAATTTCATGCACCGGGCCTCTAGTATGCATATAAGTGCCCCGGTTAATCACTCCCCTTCTACCTCTCATCTCCCCCTTTCCTCAGAAATTCATCAATCTGTTCATACTTTTATGTTGCTGGTTCTATTTCATTCATCAGTTTATTTTGATCATTAGATTGCACATATAAGTGAGATCATGTGATACTTATCTTTCTCTGACTGGTGTCCACTTATTCTTATTTCCAGATTTTCACCTACCATACCAACCCTTGATCTAGTAATGTTAGTAAAATAAGCAAATAAGTTAGTGAAAATAAAAACAAAAAAAATAGCTCTAAGTTTAGAAAGGATAGAAAAAGGAGTTATTGCAAAAATATTTTATATAATTAGAATAATTTCAATAACAGTAATTTATTGTTCTTGCTATTTGGGCAGCAAGGAGAAGAGAATTAACATAATACTATTACAGACATTTTATAAAATAAAAAAGAGGAGGTGAATCTTATTTTGACACAACCAACCATTGAAGTACATATGAATTTACTTCACTAGGACATTTGAAATGGCAGTTCTCTATTTTTCAAAAATCATTAACATTACTAAGGTATTTTTCATGCACCTTTTAGGTACTTGGTCTAAGGTGGTGGAAACAAAAGATGAGCCTGCATATTGTACATCATCATAAGAATATAAATTATGAAGCCATTTCTTTGGTTTACCTGACAGCACCACTTCTTTACCCTTATCAGGCATGTGACTTTGACCAAGTTACTTAAACTGACTTTGCATCAGTTTCTCCATCTGCAAAATTTGAATGATCAGAATGCTTTACTTTCAGGATTATTATAAAGCACAAATGACATTTTACGCATAAGGAGTTCTGAAATGTGTTTACATGCATTAAAGATTAGCTGTTATCCCTCCTATGATAGAATGTAGAATCAGGATATTTAGGTACATATTTTATTATCATATTTTATATATACTATGTAGAAATATCTAGTTCCAATTACAACTACTTTCTCCTAGATAAAGAATTTTAAAAAGGTGGCTTTTGGTTATGGGAATTATCTAGCCAACCAGGATTGAGTGTGGAAGGAAGTACAATTAATGACTTTGAAACAGTGGACATAAACCAGAACTCACCAGGGGAGAGTGATAACCCAAACTTAAGACAATTCTAGCTTGGTGTTTAATTTTTCAGATGGAAAAGGAATAACAGAGCTAAAACCAACAGTAACTGGATGGGCCCATGGACACAACAATGGGGTGGTGAGGTCCTAGGGTGGGGAGCAGGGTGGGGAACAAAGGAGATAGATGTAATACTTTGAACAATAAAGAATTATTTAAAAAAAGAATAACAGGATGAACCATCTGAGGATCCTGAAATGGATTTTTAAGGTATTGCAAATAATTTAGCAAGGCTGGTATATGGAACTATGGAAATGAAAAATTGAGAGAGCAAAGATTGCAAATGTACACATGGCCTCCAAATGGCACTTTATCTTATGGGTAATCATTTAATAGTTTACATAATGGGTGCAGCATGGTGAAATCTGCATTTAGAAAGATAACTGTAGCTGCTTTGCTGAGAATGGGAAAACTTCAGTAATGAAAGTGTACTCTAGTCGTACAGGCTGAAAATGACCCAGGTCTGTTAGAATGGAGAGAAGGGGTGGGATTCTGAGGCATTTAAAAATTGATTTCATAAGATGAATTGAGCAATTTTATGTACAGTAATTAAGGAGCCCGAGAAAATAAAAATGATTTAAGTTCTAGCATCTAGTAGATGAATGGTGATTAAGACGGAGAACATAGAGTGGGAAAAGGTTGGGAGAAGAATATGATGAGATGTGCCTTAAATACAATTCTGTGCTTGAGGTGTCTATAGAGAAAGCCTCCAAGAGATGGTGAGAATGCAACCTTATATTATGATGAATAAACACTTTCTTATTTGAGCTTTGTTGTGGGAGATTTTTATATTGCCTTTATGTTCTATTAAAGAAAATTAAAATAAGAGGCTAGTGTCTACTCTACAGTACTTGCCCTAAAACAAATACAATTTTGCATTAACTGCCAATTGCTTACACAGTTTTATTTTCCTATGAGAAAAAAAAATAACCAAAATTCTCTTCCACTTGCCACCAAGTATTGACTTGTATCGTAGTATATAACTTTCTGTTCTCGTAAAACAGAAAGCAATAACAATATTTGTTAAATTAAAATTGAATTCCATATATATTAATTGATTAAAATAAATGTTTGAACTGAGGAGAAAACAAAATGGGCAAAACAAGACAGGAGACAGTGATAAATTGCATTTATTTCCATTTCCTCTCAGAAATCTTGAGGCTGTGTTGGATGATGGCTCTGGAAGCCAGCTGGGGTTATAATGAGGGTCAGAACCATCACTGCTCTGTGACTGCTGCCCCTGTCATGCCCCAGGAGTAGTGAGTAGGTAGAGAGGTACAACATGAAAACACCAAGGTGGACTTTCTTCGCCCTAGCTGGTTTGGCTCAGTAGAAAGAGTGCTGGCCTGCGGATTGAAGGGTCTTGGATTCAGTTCTGGACAAGGGCATATACCTTGATTGCACGTTTGATCTCCAGCCCTGCTTGGGCATGTGGGAAGGCAACCAATCAATATGTCTCTCTCACATCGATGTTTCTCCCTGTCTCTCTCTCTCCCTCCCACTCTCCCTAAAAATCAATGGGAAAAAAAATCCTCAGGTAAGGATTAACAAAAAAACAAATAAAAAATGTGGACTTTCCTCTCTTGATCTTGCACAGTAGCTAAGCTGGGAAAATGTTTTCCTCCAAACAAGTTTCTTGGCTCTCAGCTTTAGCCAAAGTCAACTGTTTTGAAGTATATGATTCTACAGGATGGGGTGAAAGTAAGTATACAGGTGTTCATATGGAAAATAACACAATGATCAATAAATAATAATACAAGAATAAACTCTGGATTTCATATACTCACAACTGTAAGCATACTTTTTCCCCAGCCTGTATTTATTCATTAATATAAATACTTGGCATTTTAAAATTATATCTTTAAATTCTGTGTTCAAATACTTAATTCTTTTTCATGACATTAGTTGAGTTCTTAAAATCGGTAATAATAAAAGGGTAATATGCTAATTAGACCAGACAGCCGAATGACCTTCTGGACATCCTTCCAGACAAAGCCATAGTGGCAATTAGAGGTGATCAGACAAAGCCACAGTGGCCAATTAGAGGCAGGCAGAGTGGTTAGGGGCAATCAGGTAGGCAGGCAAGCAGTTAGGAGTGATCAGGAAGGCAGACAGAGTGGTTAGGGGTGATCAGGCAGGCAGGTGAGTGGTTAGAGGCAATGCGGCAGGCAGGCAGTGTGGTTAGGGGTGTGATCAGGTAGGCAGGCAGGCCAGGGTTTAGGAGCCAGTTGTCCCAGATTGCGAGAGGGTGCAGGCCAGGCTGAGGGACTACCCCCCCCATGCACGAATTTTGTGCACTAGGCCTCTAGTAAATATTAATCTGATTACCTTTAACCTAACATTGAATTAAAAATCAGCAATAAGTATAGTTTTTTTACAAAGAGAACAGAAATCATTTTTTATTTTATAAGGAATTTGCCCTAGTGAATTTTTTTTAATGGGCCCTGTCCATGTGAGATGTCTGCTTATTTCCCCTTCTGCTGAGACACTTGTTTCTGATTCTCAGAAGAACAGATGATAATGCTGACCACTTGAGAGCAATTCTGCTTCCCACAGATGACAATATAGATAGGCAGGTGCCCATTTCACCCTTCCCATAATGCTCTTGCTGATGGGCCATTTCTAGAAGTAGAGACTGTAATTGACTGTCAAATGCTTGGAAATACATATGTCTATTTTTAAAAATTGGCTACAATATAATCTTTCTGCTCTTGCACTCCTAGTTAGCATTAGCAACCAATCTCTTTTCCTTTGATCTGCAGAAGCCTATGTCCCCTTTTCCAAGACAAAGTCTGGGCTAAAGAGCATATGCATTTGTCACAACTAAGTCATTTTAAAATAATGTGGGAAAGTATAGGTTTGGCAGAGAGAGTTGTAATTGGGACAGATGTTACTTACCCAAGTCCAGATTGACGCTGGCCACTGACCCAAAATTACTCCATTTCTCCCCTAACTTTGTCTACTGGTTAAGAAATACCCTTTTGTTATGTGATATGTAAAATACAGCAGTTAAGGGAATAGAATTTGGTAGATCTGATACTCAGAGAAGCCTTCCTGAGGCCTGAAAAACACAGACAAGATAGAGGAAGGAATATACAGAACTTTTTTCTGCTGGGAAATTCTAGCTATCATGCAGCTGCAGAAATGAAGCCATCTTCATAGACTTTTGTTGTTAGAAGCATAACAAACTTTCACTATTATCCATTCATTCCTTTCTTTTATAGTATTTATCAGATAAAGAAATTATTTGAAAGCTTTTTTTTTAATAAACTGGGAGAACTCTGATTTCTTTGGAAAATGTTGAGGCTTTATTAAAGCAAACAGTTTTTTAAGTATCATCTAGCTTTAAAAATTAAGGGTCTTAACATATTCACTGAACCTGCACACGTTAACAAGTGATGTTCTCATATCCTTCTTCAGCTTCTTTATGTAGCATCACCTACTGTGCCAAAGGCATAAGCATTTGACTATGGCAAATGCAACTAGACCATGTCTGACAATACCCTTAGCAGGAGAGAAATACGCATGGATCTCACTGCCTCAATATTCGGGCAGCATCCCTTCAAAACAAAATACTTTATGGGGACATTTCATTGTATTTTATTATATGGCAGGATCATTTCTGCCTCTGATGTTGATGGCCACTCATTAATTCTCCTGATTTTATTTACAAATAATCTCTACATATTTATGAGAAATGAATCAGCAAACCAAATGTAGTCAATTCAGGGATACCTACAATTACCATAAATATACTGACTCTGCTGAAGTACTCAATGGATATAGATTAAGATACATATATCACCTGAAAACCAACTGCATTTATTTCCTAATGTTCCTATAATAAATTATCACAAACTTAGTCGCTAAAAACAACACAAATTCATGTCCTTATGATCCTTAGGACAGATGTCCAAAATGGATCTCACTGGGCTAAAATCAGTCAGCAGGGCTGCATTTCCTTCTGAAGGATCAAGGGAAGTATTTTTTCTTCATTTTCTAAACAGAGGCTGCCCACAGTCACTGGTTCCTGGGCCCCTTCAATCTTGAAAGTCAAAAAGGACTTTTTTGAGTTTTGCTTGCATCAAATTACACTAACATTGTCTCTTCTGCCTCTCTCTTCCATCCAGGAGGGCTCTTGGGCTTGGTTACTTTAGACTCACCTACATTATGTAACATAAGTTATATGAGAGATTAGAGCATAGATACCTTTGGGGGTCATTAAATTGCTCATCACCCACTTTAAGGTAATGGGTTCTTTTAACCACAGCTGCTGTAAAGTGTTTGAGGGGATGCCCACCCTAAGCATACCAATTCTCAAATAATATTTGTCCAGCTCTACAGGTCACTGCTCAATGGACCTAGGGTGAGAATCTTACTAAAGAAGGAGCCCATTTACAGATGAGTCAGTAATTTATAACATCTGGAAATGAGTACCATAGATAAGCTGGTGGAGTAAAGTATCTCTTCAGGGATTTGAATTTAGAGACAAGAGAGAAGATACCAGTTAACTGTGGATTCAGGAGCTTCAAGGTTATTCTGACTTAGAATCTAGATCACAGCAGCATGTTGAACTTAATTAAGCAAAGGGACTTGAGTGATAGAGGGAGTATGGAATAGATATATCAAAAAATAAACAAAGCAAAAAATTGTGAGATGACTTTAGAGACACTTAAACCCATTCCCTTGTTTTTAATGATCTGGACATTTTGACGAATGCTGGCTCCATGTTTTGTAGAATGTTCCCAGACTGGTATTTGTCTGATGTTTTTTTATTATGATTAAATTAATATTGTGGGCTTTGTAGATGGAAAAACCACAGAGATAAAGTGCTATTCTCATCACATCCTATCAAGGGTTTATACTATCAATGTGAATTGTCATTGATTATGCTAAACTTAATTACCTGGCCTATGTAGTTTTAATTTTCTCCACTACAAAGACCGAGTGGGGAATTATCCCCCACTTCTTCAGGGGGTAGGTATCTACATAAATAATTTCAAAATTTTCTGCATTCAACACTTGTCCATTGTCCTTTTACTTATTTATTAAATTATTTATTTATACCAATATTAGAGGCTCAGCCAGTGGGGGGGGAGGAGGGATGGGGGAGGGACCACAGGCAGTTGGCCTGCTGGTCCCACCCCCAATCGGGGTCAGGGGGATTGATTAGGAGTGGGGCTGATCAGGAGGAGGGGCAATGAGCAGCAGACCGGCTGGTCCCGCCCCATGGTTGAACTCCCAGTTGAACTCCTGGTCGAGGGGACAATTTGCCTATTAGTCCTTTATTACATAGGATGGACCCGAAGATATTTATTCGATACTATGGGTTATGATTCAGTTTGGCTCTCTTCTCACTCTTTGAACTTCCTGAAATAAATTTTGTGTCCACTGCTTTAACTACCATCTGTGTTCAAAAGATTAAAATATATACTTCCTGATTTCTCCAAAGCATCTATTGAAAACTTTCTTATGGATGTCATAATGGCATCTATAATAGGCCTGAGGTAGGCCTGTTGTGTTAAGTCCATTTTAGACCCCTTGCTTGTGTAAGCCCACGAACTGGTCATAAATACGTACATAATTGCAATGCATACATTGGCAAACAGTGCAGAATTAGAAAGTGTGCATAAAACTTTGTAGTTTGGTCTGAGGGACAAGGCAGGTGATATAAGAAGCTTGTTAAACCCTTATTTAATGCATTCTATGGCTTGGCATTACCTAAAGCAGTTATAAAACCCTCATCATCAAGAGGACCATATAACTTGAGAGGAAATTGAAAGACTCAAGAAGCTTTGTTTTCAATCTAGTTAAATTTTTATTTTTTACTTTTGGGGACTGCTAGATAAATGAGTTTGGTTTAATAACCAACTGAGCCACACCAGCCAGGGAAATACTAAGGTTTAACTAGCAAGTAGGTGCGATTCTACTGTCATAATAAACATGACACTTAGGAGGAAATACCTGACTCTGAAGTAGTAGGAATGATTAATTTGTGTAAGTGTGTGTGGGTATGTGTTTCTATCTGTGTCTATGCTCAGATGTATACACATAAGCGACAAAATTAATATTGAGACAACACCCATGTGTCACTTGGTGCATGCTATAAGTAACTTAAAATTACTGGCAACATATCTATAAACTTAATCAAAAAGGAATTGAAAAGATCTACATCTTCCTTTTGGGAATTCTTTCCCATGAATTATGACTAAAATCTTACATCAGAATAATCAGAAAGAATATAAAATATAATTTTATTCACTTACTTTCAATTTTTTAGCAGATAAAGGTGTAAGAAAATTGTTCTGCAGATCAAATTAATGTGCTATTATCATTAACTAAAACATGTTGCACAGGAAGATCAGTTATGTTTATCCTTGAACATGCAACATTAATAGGTAGGTGCACAGGTAGCTTAGTATCAGCAGAAGTTTTCTAAATTACTTAAATAATCTATTATCTATTACTCTAAAATCATCTATTACTCTAAAATTTAGGTATCATTTATTCCAAAAACCCTTTCCAAAATGTCATAATGTTTTAAAAGTGGCATTGGAAAACTATAATTCCCTAGAGAATAAATACTTTATCAGGAAAGACAGTGGTCAGTGTGACTTCTGGTAATAATGTATGCTGGATCAAATGTCTATGTTCCCAGCCAGTTACTGAAGCCAACTCCAACTGACAATCCCAGGGCTGTTTAATTTTTTACCATGGCAATCATCAAGGCTTCTCTCTTCCCTCTCAATTATTTACATTAATAATGGAACCTTTAGCTGTTATGCTGAAAGTCAAATATTCTTCTCAGAAACAATTTATAGAGCCAAACTTCTTTTCATTGTCAAGTAGAACTTAAGCCACTGACTCATTGCTTTTGTTTTCCCAGATAATATCAAACATGTGTCCCAGATCATATGTAGTGAACCTGCTTAGAAAAAGTTCTGACTGCATTTGGTATACCAGCTGCCAGAACCTACATATTTTGATGTTGGCCAGATGTTGGGTATTTGTGCATAAAAATGATGGAAAGAAAATAGACCTCTTTCATAGTCCAAGTTTTCTGCCAGCCATTACTCGCTAGATATTTTGATACTTTATTTATAGTACAACAGAATCAAATTATTAAATGGGAAAAGTAAACAATCCCACCGAATAGGCTCTTTGTAAGAATTACTGTAAAAGTGAAACAAGCAATACAATTTCTAATCATCTGTGATTGACCTTATCTCACCAAGTCATCCCTTATAATTCTTCATTTAAGTCTACGCACTCTGTCAAATCTGTAGGTAATATGGACCACTTTATCATTTTCATTAGGCTGTTACATAAAATATTTCATAGACATTTAAACAAAAAGTGAGAAATTACTACACTACTGAACTGGACAAAATGTAGATGTTCCATTTTAATCCTTTAAATAAAAGTATATATTCTGGCATAAAATACCTGAATACCTCTCATTTCTTAATTCAATTAGGTTATTCAGATAAGCCTTCTTTATATGATAGAGTTACCACTTGCATTTAAGACCTGAGGCAAAATTAATTTTCCTTTCAGATGGTATATAATAAAATCCTGTCAATATTGTCTTTCTTTAAGTCCCTTAAGATAAGCAATCCTGGGAGCATTTTAAGCTTCTTAAAATACTTCATGGAATGGATGAAACCAAACTGAAGTACTAAAGATGGTTAGCACATATTTCAGTTTTAGATAGCACCAACAAATTAAAGATCAAATGTTGAGTTTGACAGATAGGAACTTCTGAGAAATATGGAGAAAAAGTAGACTCATAACTGCATTATATCATTGAGTTAAAAATTAAACTCCTAAACTAGTCAACTTAATCATTTTTTTTCTGTATATAATATAGCAAGAGATATGGAAAATGTAGGCCAATCATTGTGGGTTTAAGATTTTTTAATTGATTTTTAGAAAGACAGGAAGGGAGAGGGGGAGAGATAGAGAGAAACACTGAAGTGAGAGCAGAACATTGGCTGCCTCGTGCCTGCCCTATAACCCAGGCATGTGCCCTGACCATGAATAGAACCAGCAACCTTTTGGTGCATGGTAAGATGCCCAACCAACTGAGCCACACCAGCCAGGACAATCATGTTTTTGACTAAGGAAAGAAATACGTCAACTAGGTCAGAATTAAGTAGTTATTGTATTTAAAAATAAAATAAAAAATACATATGGTTCTACACAGAAATTTTAACGTAATTTTAAAACAGGGAAATGAGAATTCATGCACACATAAGCAGGGAGTGTTTGACATCTGAGTACACGTTGATATAGAGAAGTAAGTGGCATTCATTGGTCAATAAAAGCAAGCAATGTTATGAATACATTGCATTCTAGATAAGAGGCTTGCTGATTTTTTTCCATTTTAGGTAGTACATCTTAAACATTAAAAAACACACCAATTACTTAAATTTCAGAGTTCATATACCAACCTAACATGACAAAGTGTTCAGTTAATGCAATGTTTGAATAACTATTCAGGTGTTTTTTTTTCTGAAGTTTAGGGTAGTAAGTTCTAATGAGTCTAGAGAATGAGATTCTTTTCTAAGATCTGATAGTTGTCCATGCAATAGTAGTGTAGGATTACTGCTTTGGCATTGAACAATTCACTCAGAAAGGCTGCTGGATTATTCTGGCTAGAAATATTTGAAACAAGTGTATATTTTATAGAACCTTGCACCATATGATTGTGGGAGGTGCCTCTGAGATCTACCATTTTGCCAGCTGTTCAGAAGACTTGTGATTAGGTAAGAAATCTAATACAATCTTTTCAAGTTCTCATCCAGAGCACTAAGAAGAAAATTCTTTTGTGAAGAATGCAACAAAAAGGATCCATGGCTATCATAACAACAGATACCATATGGAATGAAGGTTTATCATAATGGTAAGACATAGCATGTAACATGAGAATTCAGTTTTGCTTGCACAGGTCCAGGAAGATGTTATACACAAAATAAGCTATAAATAGTAGGAACACCAATAAGTTGCAAAATCCTTGCATTTCCATGAAAAGACTGGAACACTCATTCATTCATTTTTAAATGAATGAATGAAATAATAAAACATTCATTTTTAAATGAATGAATGAAATAATAAAATAATTTTTGTAAGAAATGTATTATTGCTCTTAGCATCATAAATGGGAAAATGCAAAATAATTACACCTACCAGGGAATAACTTTCATACTAATTATTTAATAGACTTAAAGTTTTAAAATATGTGAACTTTCTCTATCTGACATCTCTACCATTAGTTCAAAACGTCTGGGTCAGATTAGGTGCTCTGAAAATATTTTTGATTAGCATGAAGATAAAATATACTTTATGATTAAAACTGTGGCAAATAAATACATATAATCCACAAGCAATTCTATTTCATTAATCATTTCCTCATAGAATTATCTGGGAATTGAATAAAGCACAGCTCTTTGTTGTGTGATTCTCTCATTCAGCTCAATTATGTATAATCTCTACTTCATAGCAGTAAATTCTAGACTAGGATCAATGGTGAGTCCCTTAAAAATGCATTTCAGGAGTATTCAATGTTGGAGCACTTTAACACCAAAATAGAATTTCATGATAAATTTAAATAAATATGTATATTCTATCAATCATTATTCAGAATGTTAGCTATAAACCACACTTATATAACAACAAAACTAGTGGTTATGTTGGAAATTTCCCAACTGTGTTAACTTTCTGCATTGCTTGAAAGCATGGTTTTTATTTTGGTAATACTTACCATCATTTGAAGTATATGGTTGAATAACTCAATCTAAATTGTATAGTAAAACCTATACATTTTTGAAAGCTGAATTCAAAAGAAGGATCCAGATTTCTAAGTGCTTATTCCCTTACAGGTGCTCACTGCAATTATTATAATGTTACCCATCACATTCAATTTAGGAAAAATCTCAGAGAACAGTAGGGTTTACAATTTGATGTAATCAGGGGTAAGAACTACAGAAGTCAACAAAAATTGTCTCATGGTGCTTCTAAGAATAGGATTAAAGGATATATTTTCTACTTGGCCAAATAATAAACTCTTTCAGAAAAGGAAGCTGTAAGGTTCAATTATAAGTGAAATAGCAATGTAAAATGTCTCTTTAAATTACTTGGGAAGAGGAATCTGGCTCTTGATGTAAGGAGGAAAGTAGCATAAATAATCCTCCCTATTGATGCTTGGAAGGGGCCTGGAAGCATGTTACTGAACAAGAAAGAATTACAAATTAAATTATATAATTCTCCTATATAATTCTCTCTCATGTACTCCATGGCCTTCAAAAGATTTGTAAAGTGGTAACATGATAGACTTGACAAGACTACATAAATGGTTGAATTTAGGGGTCAAAAGTAAGAGGACTTGAATGTAATAGCTGTGATCTTTAGTTTAAGGTGACAGGTGTCTGTGTGCACACAAGAGCTAGTAGTCTAAAGGTCCCTGTATAAAAATAAGGTTAGAAATAAAAGGTGTGAATCTGTAGTTAATGCAATAGCATTTGAGAATATGGCAACAAGGCTCAGAATAGAAACAAGGGCTAAATATATACATTTACAAGAAAATCATTCACCAAGCAAATTAAAGCTATAATTTTTGGATATGTTTTCTAAGGGGGAGATTTTAAAAGGAATATAAAATAGATCTTAGGTTATATATTTGGGGATATCTACATTTAGGGCATTTAAAGCTAAGGAGAGAGCAGAGATATATACATAGAAAAGATAGTTAATAATTGAGGAGAAAATAGGAGAAGCCAATGGAAGATCCAACTGTGGAGAAATATTCAAGAAATGGAATGGGTAATCACTAAAAGGCTAAGATGGATCAAGAGGATGAGAGGAACTGAAGACAAAAAAACATGGGACCATCAATCATGAAGCAATGTGCTAAAGGAACCATGAAGGAAATAAGCCATGTATGAGTAGACTCCTAGTTACTCCGATAATAGACTGTGGCAGATGCAGGTTAATAAACTTTGGGACAACATGTGAGGTGAAAAGAAAACTTGAATGAACTCATTTTTGTCCTTGTAGGAAGACTGAAAAATAGAAAAGATTTGGAAAGGTGACCTGAAAACATAAGCAGGAGTAACTTGGGAGATGACAGAATACTTCTTTTTTTTTTTTAACATGAAATGTTATTTTTTTTTTTAAATTTCTCTCTCTTTTTTTTTTTACATTTTTTAAAATTACATAAAGCTTTACAAAGATTAGTACATATATCCCTTTTTTCCCCTGCCCTTCCCCCAGCCTCCCCTACCCCCCAGTGTTTTGTGTCCATTGGTTATGCTTAAATGCTCACTCAAAAGTCCCTTGGCTGATCTGTTACCCCCTCCCCCCCAACGTCCCTGTCCTTGTTGCTGTAATTTGACAGTCTGTTTGATGTTGCTCTTCCTCTGAATCTATTTTTGTTCACCAGTTTATAATGGTTATTATTATCCATAGATGAGTGAGGACATGTGGTATTTTTCTTTCATTGACTGGCTTATTTCACTTAGGATTATGTTCTCCAGCTCCATCCATACTCCTGCAAATGCTAAGAACTCCTTCCTTTTTACAGCAGCATAGTATTCCATTGTGTAGATGTACCAC
>PVJC01023101.1:0-26633 GCA_004026665.1 Murina feae
GTCTCTCACTGGGAATGCCCCCCCCCCACCGCCCCCCTGGAAAGCCCACCCTTTGAGGCCCTTCCAGGGAAGCCTTGCCTGCCGCCAGAGGCTGACCTGCACTCCTTTTCCACGCAGGCGCCTGCGTCACACGTCCCATCATTCGACACGCTTTCTTGGTCACTAGATTGCGTCTTTTCACTTAAGTACCCTCAGTGCCTGATGCAGAAGAGGTGCTTGAGTCTGTTTTTTGTTAGGATGCTTAAATGAGACACGGGTGACCCTGGAGAAGGTTCTGGAAGCATGTGGTGAGGAATGTGAAGAGACTTGGGTTCTGGCCGTGGCTCTCCCCCAGCTGTGTAACCTGTGCACCCTGAAAGCCTTGCACTCTGTCACCTCTCAATTTCCACCTGTCCTCAATGTCTAGGACTTTTTGAATTTTCACAGTTGAAATTCTCTCTCCTCCCACCCCCTAAATAAATAAATAAATAAATAAATAAATCCCCCAAAGATAGCCAACATTATAACATCAATTCCAGGCCATTGTGTGAAGTCCTCACCTAAACTTCTCAAAAATATATATTTTTATTGATTTCAGAGAGAGGAAGGGGGGGCGAGAGAGAAACATCAGTGATGGGAGAGAATCATTGCTGGGCTGCCACCTGCACGCCCCACACTGGGAATCGAGCCTGCAACCTGGGCATGTGCCCTGACCAGGAATCGAACCCTGCCCTCCTGGATCATAGGTCAACTCTCAACCACTGAGCCACACCAGCCAGGCCCCACCTAAACTTCTTGCACAGCCTTCTCCATCTGCACCAGGTCACCTCACTCCGAAGTTGGTGATGAGTGAACCCTAATGTCGCCCACATCCTACCTACGAGTAAGTAAGCGATACCTGGTAGCTCCCCTGCCCAGTTCTGGAGAGAGATGGGTGCCTCAGGTGTCTGCTCTGCTTAGGCTTACAGCCATTTCCATAGCAACCAGCCGTGATTTAGGATGAGCTACAAACTGCTTTCCCTGAAGGGGCAGCAGGTAAGGAAAACCGCATCTCAGGGTCTGGAGACAGCACTTTGGAAGGAGCGTCCTCCCTCTGGGCCTGGAGACCCCAAACACTGTGCTGGTCATGGACACCTGCTCTCGGGGTGATGAGCAGCATCGAGGGGCCTCTTGTTTCCTCCTTCCTTAGGGGCATCCCTGGTGGAGCCCGCTTGCTTCTCTCACGCGCACCGGAATGACTGCAGTCCTGCGCTTTCTCCGCCACCACGGCGGAAATCCCTTTGCTTCTCTTTTGTCGAAATCATGTTTCCTGGATCTCACACCTGCATTTTTTCTTGCTTTATGGGTTTAGTTGGGTGGGGCCCGGGAGATAACATTTCTGAGACGGCCCATGAGAGGTTTCATGCCATCCAGCTCCCCGATCTTTCCTACGTGACCAGATTTTTTCTTGCCTCCCCGGTGGCTGTCATGTCTTTCCTCCCGCGGTGTTCTGAAATCTCCCCAAGAAGTGCGTTGGTCTCAGGGGGCCTGTTAATTTGGAAACTCACATCCTTCAGTGCCCAGACATTTGCTGACATTACTCCTGTGATAATTGTTTTACCTCCAATTTCTCGCTCTTTCTGAATCACCCGTCAGACGTTTTATCTCCTGGACTGATTTTCTGAATTGGTAAAATCATTTTTTCCTCCTCTTTTTCGTTTTGTTCTTTCTATAGATTTCCTCAGTGTTATCTACCAACCCTTCAGTGGAATTTTTTTTCTGATTTTTTTTTTCCCCTCTCTTTAATTCCAGGAGTCCTTTTTATCTCCTGAATATGTT
The DNA here is from genome assembly GCA_004026665.1 of Murina feae. Taxonomy (NCBI): domain Eukaryota; kingdom Metazoa; phylum Chordata; class Mammalia; order Chiroptera; family Vespertilionidae; genus Murina; species Murina feae. The sequence continues at coordinate 1,798 of PVJC01023101.1, forward strand.
GGGGTTTTGTTGTTGTTGTTGTTAATCCTCAACCAAGGATGTTTTCCCCCCAGTGATTTTTAAAGAGAGTGGGAGGGAGAGGGAAAGAGAGAGAGAGAGAGAAGCATCCGTGTGAGAGAGACACATCCATTGGTTGCCTCCCGCACACGCCCCAACCACGGCCAGGGAGGAAGCCGCAACGGAGGTACGTGCCCTTGACTGGAATCGAACCCTCAACTCTTCAGTCCACAGGCCGCTGCTGTACCTACCGAGCCAACGGGCTAGGGCCTGAATGTGCGTGTGTGTTTTAATAGGAGCCTGTTCTATATTCAGAAACGCAGACCTGACAAGAGAAACAGGAGCTGAGAAGACAGGGAAGAAGTCGCAAAGGCCCCTCTTATCTCTCTGAGGATGACTGGACGGTGTTGCTGTCCTTCGCCTTCCTGCATCGCTTCTGTTTGGTCCGAGCCCCTTCCTCTCAGGCTTTCTGTGTTGGTCTCTGTCTTCTGTGTTGGATGCCCTGGCTGCCTGGAAGCTCCGTGTGCCTGGGCCTGGGGGTGGCAAGCGGGTGGAGGGTGCTCCGGGTGGAGGACATTTGGGGCCACTATCCGGGTCTGCTCTTGGGCTAGAGCAGTGGTTCTCAACCTTCCGGCCCTTTAAATACAGTTCCTCATGTTGTGATCCCCAACCATAACATTATTCTTGTTGCGACTTCATCACTGTAAAATTGCTGCTGTTATGAATTGTCATGTAAATATATCTGATGTGCAGAATGGTCTTAAGCGACCCCTGTGAAAGGGTCGTTCGACCGCCAAAGGGGTCGCGACCCACAGGTTGAGAACCGCTGGGCTAGACCGTTCCACTAGGAAGATACCCTCCAGGCTCTCCTGGCTGGTGGAGGCTGGGCTGCTGATGTCCGAGAGCTTGAGTGGGAGAAGGATGAGTGCAGGCTCTTCCTTACCCCCTCAGCTTCCCGCCAGTGCCTGCCCTGCGTTCTGAAATGTATAAAATATATTTTTATTGATTTCAGAGAGGAAGGAAGGAGAGAGAGAGAGAGAGAGAGAGAGACATCAGTGATGACAGAGAATCATCGATCAGCTGCCTCCTGCATGCCCCCTCCTGGGGATCGAACCTGCAACCTGGGCGTCTGAGAATTGAACCAGGAACCCTTCAGTCCGCAGGCCAACACTCCATCCATTGAGCCAAACCAGCTAGGGCCGTTCTGGAATTTAAAGCTGTCCAGATCCATTGCTCCTCTCCTGTGCCAGGGAGTAGGGGTGGTGCCTGGAGGGTCTGACTGCCTCATCCACAGACTTGCAGTCAATGCTTTTGAATTTAGCCTGACGTGAGCCCCACTTCAGGAGCAGCTGGAATCCTCAGGACCTAGGGTTTCTGCGCTAGCAACCAGCCAGGCCCGGGCTCCCCCACTGCTGACTGAGGCTTCTGCCTCCTCCCCACTCCTGAGTCAGTAATTATTCACCCATCTGTTTCTGAGCAGCGAGGATGCTGTTGGGCTGTCGCCCCTCCTTTCTCATTGCCTTGCTTATGTCTTCACCAAATCCTGCAGGCACACTCCTCAGTGTGGGGAGGAAGCAAGGTAGAGCGACTTCCTCACGTGAGCCCATCCACATCCATCCCCCCATTTTATCTCCACGAGGGCCCCGGGGATGGCAGGGAAGGGGTTTTTCTCGGCCATGTTTCCCTGGAACTCTGAGCAGGACTCCATAAGCAGCATTTAAACAGAAGTGAGCAAGAGTTGGAAACAGGTGAGAGGTGGGTTCGTACCAACACCCCTGCTTCCCCTTGCTCCCCAAGTGGGGTTTAATGAGAAGCGCGATGCCCCGTGGGAAGTGGGATTTGGGTCCAGGGCACCTGCAGTAACATTGCTTTGATGTGGTAACTGATGATGTGAAAATTAAAAGAGAAAATCAAAGGCAGAGCCTCATGGTGTTGGAAGGCATTGAGGGGGCCTTGGAGACTTCTTCCCTCTCTTCTCAACTCCTGTTTTTTTCTTGCCGGGTCTGTGTTTGCATTTGCTGGGATGCATCTGTGTGCACATGTGTGAACACACATGTATGTGTATGTGAGTATCCATGTGCGTCTGTGTGAGTGCATACTTTTTTGGGTGTGTTTACTAGTATGTGATGGGTAAGATGACAACTTGTGAATTTCAACTTTCTATAGTGGAAAAGCAGCAGCAGATATAGACCTGGATTCAAGGACCCTCATTTTCATATGATCTTAGGCACCTTTCTTGCTTTCTCCGAGTCTCTGTTTTCTTACCTGTAAAGTGAAGCCTATGATATTAAAGCTGTGACCACATCGGGGAGACAGCCAGAGATCTTGGAGCCGGTGTATGGGAACACGCTTTGTAAAGTGTCAAGGATTATGCGAATGTCATTTCCCCATTCATTTGCTCATTTGTTCCTTCTTCAGAGACACATGTAGTGAGCATTGCCTAGCAGGAGCCTGCTGTGAGGAAAACACTGGCTCTTGGGGGAAATAAAACACAAGCACCTCTGACGCCCTGTGCGGAGAGCCTGGAGGAACACAGAGGGAGCACTGACCCAGTGAGACGGGGAGGAGGCCCTGGAGGTCCAGGCTGGAAGCGGGGAGCACGAGGAGTTGCTATTGGACAGGCAAATGGAGGCAGGCAGGTGGAAGAACACAAGTGCAAGGATGTGGATGGGGAGAGGGTGCCCCTGTCAGGTGATCAGCCAGGAAGTCAGTCTCAGGGGCAGAGGATCAGTGCTGGGCTCCTGTCCACGCCTGCCCTCCTGCTGGGCAGTCAGGCAAGATCTGGGGAGGGGCCATTTCTCTGCTCATCCTTTTGTTCACTCTTGACTTTAACAAACGCCCTCTCTGCGCTACTCTGTTGTAGGCTCTGGGGGTGCAGCAATGTCCCCAACTCCCCCTGGTGGGGCCCAAAGCCAGGGTCACAATCCCACCGCTGGTTCCACCCTCCAGACTCAGGCTGGCAGCGAGGCTTCTTCCAGAGCAATGTCACTGCGGAATTTTATGCTGTTTTTCCTTCCAGGGGGAACGTCTGCCAATGGCTTTTATGATGTCTAATAAAAAGCTTTTTCCCCCGTTAGATATTTTTATTTCACCTTAAAGGATGTACAGTAAGGGTGAGGACATGTCGCTGAAATCTCCGCAGTAAATAACTCTTGGATTCCTTCCCCATGCAAGTGGAAGGACGAAGGGACACGGCAGGCTTTGCCATCCTCCACACCCTCGGAGGTGGGGCCCGGCGGAACCACAAGCAGGTGGGGAGGGTCTGCCCCCACCCGCTATGGAGGAGGGTGGAGGGCCCTCCTGTGGCCCCTGGGCTCCATGTGTCCCAGCCCCTCTCCCCTCTACCGTTGGGGGCCACCGCTGTGCCAAGCACTTCACACTGGCGTGAGGGGTTACGTGGTCAGGACTCTGGATCTGGTCTGCCAGGATTTGACTCCTGCCTCCTTCACTTGCTACCTGTGTTGGAGACCTTGGCCAAGTTATTTTTCCCTCTGTGCCTCCGCTTCCTCATCTGCAAAATGGGAATGACACCTACTGGTGTTGTTGGGTTGAATAAATACTTTGATGTAGGTAACGTCCATGGGAGAGTGGCTGGGATCTAGAAAAATGTGGAGACATTAGCTATGTCGTTATTTCATCAGCAGAGCCAGTGCCGGCTGTGAGTCTGTCTTCTCTCTCAGTCAAAGGGTGTGCAGACACTGGTTTGAGCCTGCAAGGACAATGCAGTGGAGTGGTTTGCCCGACATCACGAGGGGAGAGCATGGGGCTGTGGAGAAGTTCCTTCCTGTAAAAAGCAGCCTCCCTCCCCGACCCGGGAGGCACGTACAGCCTCGGAAAGATCTACTCAGGAATCATTCTGGGGTTCTGGTCGTGGAGCTGGAAGGAGACCCAGAAGAGGGATAACTTCCCCAAGGTCCGTGTTGTCCCAGATGGCCCTGGGGTCTGCACTCAGCTTCCCACCGAACCCTGGCCCTGGTTTCCGTCTTCTCTTCGGGGAGTCCATGGAGGGATGGGGCCATGAGGCTGGGGAACTCAGTCTTCAGAGGCTGCCCTTGCTCCCAGGCCCAGGACGGAGGGGTCCATGGTCGTAACGAGTGGTGAGTCCGTTTATCTGCATACATGTATTTATTCAAGCCAACACTAGACTCTAAGCTGGGCTGTCCCATGATTTGGTGGCAGGGTGTGAGGTCAATGATGACACACGCCATGGGCTCTGCTGGACTAGGAGGCGCCGACACAACCGTTTTTAATGAAACTGTTAGCCAGGCCACCCGGGAACAGGGAGCAGACAGGGCAGAAAATCATCACTTTAGACAGATAATGACTCAGAGGCTTGGGTAGGATGAAAGTCCCCTGTCAGCTGGGCAGCGCTGGAGCAGCTTTGTTGGGGAGACCAGGCGGAGAGCTCAGCTCTGAGGCCAAGCCCTCCCACTCCACTGCGGGCTTCCCTGTGGCGTCAGTCAGCTCAGCAAACCCATCCTCTGGGCCAGGAACCAAGCTGGTGCTGAGAACGGGGACAGAGAGCCGCATCCCTGCCCTCAAGAAGCTCAGTCTGAAGGTGGAGACATACCTAGGTAGTTGGTTACAGCACAGTGTGACGTTGGCTGTGAGAAAAGTGGATAAGAGGGCTTTGATCGCCGTCCTTAAGCTTAATTGTCTGAGTTGAAATCTTGGCCCAGCTCCTTCCTGTCTTTAGGACTCTGTGCAAGTGGCATAACCTCTCATTGCCTCCGTTTTCTCACCTGTACAATGGGGTGGATCATGATACAGCTGTGACTATCACTGCTGTGTCACAAACTCAGTGGCCTAAAACAACCACCATTGTATTATGTCTTGACAGGTTCTGCGGCCAGACATCCAGACAGGGCCAAGGGGCATGGCCTATCCTTGCTCCACAACGGTTTGGCCTCAGCTGGAAAACTTGAGGGTGGTGGGGTGGTGGGGTGGTGGGGAGAGGAGGGATGCGAATGGCTGGGGCTGGAATCATCTGGAGGCTGTGAAGTTCAAGATCTGCAGTTGGCGAACTGGAGACCCAGCTGGTGGTGTAAATTCCAGTCCAAGCACAGGAGGGGACTGACTTTGCCACTGAAGAAGTCAGGCCGAGAGGAATGCTCCCTTACTCCGCCATTTCTGTTCCAGCCTCCAGCAGATCACAGGAGGCGCCCCACACCAGGAGGGCCATCTGCTTGCCTCGGTCTCTCGGTGCAGATCTTAACCTCATCCGGAAACACCTTCCCAGATCCACCCGAATAATGTGGAATCTCATACCTGGGCACCCAGCGGCCCAGTCAAGGTGACACAAACAATCATCACCAAAGAGAGTGCTGAGGGCTGCCCCGCAGATCAGTGGCAGATGCAGGCAGAGGCGGTAAGGCACATGACAGAGCATTCTGCTGTGTTTCTAAACCACGGTGGGGCAGAAGGGGCTTCCTCCGCAGAGAGCGCTGTGTCTGCAGCCCGTGGACCCGGGTTCTGGTTCTGGCTCTGCCACTTTGTAGTAACGCCGGGCAATTACTCCTCAGGGCCCCAGTGCTCTCCTCTGTGTGAAGAACATCTTTCTTGATTCTATGATTTGCTGTGACCATGTTGCATGTGATAGCATCACAGGGGATTTGGGGCAGAGGGTATAGCATAGGATAAAGATGTGGGGGCTGCAACCAGCATCCCAGAGCCACCGACTCTGTGATCTTTGCAGGAGTTACCCTCCCTGCACCTTGGTTTCTGCGTCAGCGAATGGGGATCTGATGAGATAATGCACTAAGGGCAGAACATGGTGTGGTGCTCATTCAAACCCTCCATAAATATTAGTCATTATTGGACAGCATATACCATATACCATGTATTTGATTTACATAAAACCCTTAGCTCATCACATCATCCCAACACCTTCATAGGTGGTGTGGCAGAGGCAGACCCTGCACCCTTTTGTCCCTCAACACTCGGGGGACACCTCCCAAACTGCCCTGCTGTGGGACCATGTGACCGCAGTCTGGCCAATGGAATGTGGGAGAGGTAATGCACCCTGCTTCCTCCAGGCTGGCTCCTCAATCCTCCTCCTGAGGTTCCCTGTGCTCTTCCTTCCCTCTGTTGGTTAGCTGCAGGAAAGGGTGCAGCATTGGTTCTCAACAAGGGCGCATTGGGCAATACCTAGAGACATTTTGGGTTGTCAAAACCTTGGGGAATGCTTGTGTCTACGGGTGAAGGCCAGGGATATTGCTAAGTATTTCACAGTGCGCAGCACAGCTTCCACATCAAATAGCCACTGAGCCCCAATGTCACTAGTGCTGAGATTGAGAAACCCTGGTCTAAAGGGCTCCACAGCCCTGGGTCGTCTAAAGAAGAGCCTGGGTCCTTGAGTGACTGTATGGAGCACAGCTCTGCTTGCCTCCAAGGCATTCGACTGGAGGTAGGAAATGTGTGTTTAAACCGCTGCGATTTGGGGGATTATTGGTTAGGACAGTTGGCCTATTTTGATTAACGCAGGTTGTGCTTCAGACCGTTTCATTAATGAGGCAACAGAGCCACAAGGTCACAGAACTTGTCAGTGATGAAGTGTGGGCTTGAACCCAGGCTATATAACCTGTGCCTGCCTCAGTCTCCATGCTCTTCTCAGCTCCTGGTCCTGTGGAGAAGCCGCCTCATCATTCCTGTTCCCTCTGTCCCCATCCCCTGGGGGATGTTAGGTGGAGGCAGCTGCAGAACAAATCACCAAGTTGCCACCAGGGCTCCCCGGCTCTGAGGCCTCCTGCTGTGGGGTAGAGCAGGCTCCCCCAGAGCAAGCTGGCTGTGAGCCTGCGGGTCTCATTCCTACCCAGGCCGGGTGGGTCCTCTGTGACACGCCCCTTACCTCCTTACAAAGACTGGTGCCTGCCTCCTGCTAAGCCCACCGTCCTCTGCAGGAGCCCCTCCCATCACACCCTCTGCTGTCCTGAGCCAGCCTCCACCCGGCTGAGGTTTGAATTTCCAGGCAGGTGTCTGGAGGCATCTCAGCTCCCTGTTAATTTCCTGACTTGGCTTTCTGAAAGGCCGGGGACTCAGAGGTGACTGCCTGGAGCGATGAGAAGATAGCGGTGTCTGCCCTGGCTCCCTGCCTGTCTGCCTGCGGGGGCACGACTGCCATCCGCCCACCCGAGGGCCCTCCTCTTGCAGTTCTGATGCCACACAGAGGGAGCTGAGGGAGGGGCTGGAGAGTCTAGCTGTGGGTGGGCAGCAGAGCCTCATCGGGGGAAAAACACGCGTGTGCAAGCCTCAGGAAGTGTGTGTGAATGCATGGTGGTGTGTTTACTGACACCCACGACTCTAAGGCTGGTGCATCTACCCAGGAGTCACTTGGCACAGAGGATTTTCCCGTGTCTAGTGCAGGTGAGGGAGGGGGCCCTTCCTTCACGGACATAACTTACAAGGTGAACGCAAGCCTGTGAGTTCTCTGTGCGTAGGAAGTTCTTCCTCTGGTCTGCTCCATGTCCCTCTCCTTGCAGTCTGGTCCATCGTCTCTGTTTTGTGGAAATAGAGACAAATCTTTTTGCCTCCCTGAGGTAAGCTCTTGAAGTAGCTGAAAATAGAAATCGAGCTTCTCTCTCCACATGCTCCCCAGATTCTCTTCTGCAGACCAAGCAAACCTACCTCTCCTAACTTTTTTCCCACCGATAACGATGATCGCTGGGGAACTGTGTGGTAGGAAAAATGTGTCTGCAAGTTTCCTCTCCTTTTCTGAGGTTCTTCTGTCCTCCTTTAAAAGCGCCGACGTCTGCAGAAAAGACACAGGCCTTGGGAGTCTGGCAGATGTGCATTTCAACTCCCCTGCGGTCACTTATGAGCTGGGCCACTTCAGCCAAGTTATTAACCTCTCTGAGCAAGGCTCAGTTTTGGCACTTGGCACTGAGTGAGTCACAAAGCAGATGCTCAGTAAGAGTTTATTTCTGGCCGCTGCCTTCCTTTATCCTCTCCCCACCGACTCTGGGAATCAGGTGTGCATGCCTCATACCCCCATCTCTCTCCTCATTTCTCTCCTGTCCTCAGCTTCTGCTGCCCACGTTCCACCCTCTGGTTTTTGTTAATTCTCACCCGAGGACATTTTTCCCATTGATTTGGAGAGAGAGTGGGAGAGAGGGAGGAGGGGGAGAGATAGAGAGAGAGAAACATCCATGTGAGAGACACAATGACCCATTGCCTCCCGTATATACCCCTACTGGGGCCAGGGATCGATGCAACTGAGGTATGTGCCCTTGACCAGAATCAAATCCTTCAGTCTAAGGGTCAGTGCTCTAACCACTGGGCAACTGGCTAGGGCCACCCCTAGTCATTTAGTCACTCTCTTGGCTTGGCCCCAATGCCTCCTTTTTCTTTCTTTCTTTCTTTTTTTTTTAAACACAAATTTAATGTTATAGAGAGGAAGGAACCTGCAACCTGGATATATGCCCTGACGGGGAATGGCGCCCACCACCTTTTGGTGCATGGATGATGCTCCAACCAACTGAGCCACACCAGTGCCTCCCCGTTTAAAGCTCTGCCCATCATCAGGGTGTGGCATCATCTAGAGCCACTCGATTCCCCACCGCAGGACGCCCTTGTTTCTCAGACTCTTAGAGTCTTTCCAGATGGGAAGGCAGGCTCAGGGCGGGGCCACGATGTGCCCAGGCATCCTGACTCTGGGTCCAGGGCGGCCCCTACTGTGTGAGTTAGAAGGGAGCCTGGTTGTGGCTTCCTCCTGGGAGCCAGGGGAGGCAGAGACGCCCAGACACAGCCAGGGCACGAGGGCTCCGTCTGAAGCATCGGCTCTCTCTGTTCAGGAAGAGAAGGGGAAGGGCCAGGCTTCCCGGAGTAAAGGAGCCCTCAGGAGGACTGCCCCACACTTCCCTGAAGGCTGGGGTGGCATTCAGGTCTCACCTCTGTGAGCAGCCTTTCCGTTGGCTGCTGTCCCTCTTGGTGTGATACATAAAGCCTCACAGGCACACAGGCCATGGGCTGGGTAGATGGGAATACAGAGAGGCAACTGTTGTAGGTCCCCAGGGACACAGCAATGAACAAAACCAGTACTTCCCCCCTCCCCCCCAAAAAAGAAAAAAACAACACCCTGTCCTCAAGGAATTTACATTTTAGAATGTGTGACAAAAGCAAAAAACAAACAAACAACAAACAAACCCCACCAGCATTAGTAACGATGATGTATGCTATGGAGGAAAAAGTAAAGCATAGTGCGGGATTGTGGTGTTGGTGGTACAATTCATAGATGACAGCCGGGAAGGCCTTACCTAGCAGACAGCGTCTGGTAAAGTCTGACAGAGAGAGGGGCATGTGAGTGTCTGTGTATGTGCAAAGGCCCTGGGGCAGGAGTAGGCCTGGCAGGGGTGAGGAACAGCGAGACCAGTGGGCTTGAGCAGAAAGGACGTAGGTAAGAGAGGGAAGAAAGGGCTGAGCATGCAACACAGGCTTCTGACGTGGAGGGAGGGTGAGGAAAGCAATTTTGTTAAGTAATATATTAGGTGCTGAGCACTGTTCATACCAATACAATTTAATTTAAATCATCACACCAGCTTATGAGGTATTTTCCCCTTTTTCTAGACAAGCCCCTGAGGCTCACAGTAGTTAAGGAGCTTGACTGAGCTCACAGCAGGAAGGAGAGGGCTGTGGGATGCAAACAGCCAGCCTGCCTGGAAAGCCCCCGGCTGCCCCTGGGCCTCGTGGACACCCCTCCCTCAGCCCCACATCTAAAGAGCCTCTCTTTAATCCTTGAGGGAGTGAGTCAAGCTCTCCCTACTAGGGAGCCTTGCGCAGCCGGTTCCTCCACCTGGGACGCTGCTCTCCAATCATCTTTCCTAGGCGAACCCTGCTCGTCTTCTGGTCTCAGACACCCAGGTCCACCCCCTGCTCCTTGGAAGAGGTCAGCCTCCCCATCACGTGCCTTATTAGCATCCGGGAATTTTCCTATAATGTTCATCTGGGGAAAAGGGGGGAAGGGGAGAGGGAGGGAGAGACGCCCGTGGAGGGAGAAGTATGACGTGAGGCATTGAGCGCACAGAGGTCAGGAGGACTTGGTCCAAGGACAAGGGGACCTGGCCAGGGTCACATGTGCAGGGAGCTGTGGGCGGTGCCTGGACCTGCGCCCCGACTGCATGACCATAAGATGTCCTTGACACCTCCTGGCCCTTTCTCACTTCTTCCCCTGCATTCTCCAGAGGGTAGGGGAGACACCAAGGGGATTGGGGCCCCGAGAACGTGAGATGTTTGTGCCCAAGCTCATGGTGGGGCATGAACTGGGACAGAAGCACTCACCTCCCGGCGGGCCCCTCCCACCACAGCCACAGCCCTTTCGCAGACGGAGGGCTGGCCCCTGGGACTCTCTTTGCCCTCTTCACTCACACTCTTCCCAGCAGCTGGAGTCTGTCCTCCCAGGCTCTCCACTGCGGTGGCAAGGGGCCTGGGCTGTCCCTGTTCCCCATTGACCACTGCACCCCACTTCCCTCCATGGGCACCCACAGTTTCCAGCTCTCCTGCCGTAGCCCGAGGGACCAGGCTGAGCGTTACTGGAGTCTGCTCTGGCCCAGGAGGGTGGTGGCCACAGTGAGCGACTTGGAGGCAGTCAGGGGTGCCCCACTTCTCCTCTGGGGAGTCTCACCTTCAAACAGCCTTGGTAATAGAAGGCGTGGCTTCAGAGAAATAAGACCTTTGGGCAAATGACATCAGGGAGCACGCTTGAAAGGGGTGAACTTCCCTGTCTTCTGTTTCAGTTTCTTGTATTTAAGAAGACACCTGCCTTCTCTCACTGATTCCTAGAAGGCGAGGGTGTCCGGGGCCAGAGCAGGGTGACGATGGCTGCAGGCCAGCGGGAGGACAGTGCTGTCGAAAGGCAGGTTTTCCTGGCCTGGTCGCATGCACTTGGGTTTCATTTTCACTTTGTTGGGAGACGGTCTACTCTAAGACTGTGCTTATTGCTCATTCACCGCCTGAGCTGGTTCCTGTGGTGCTGGCTTCTTGCAGTGAGGCGAGAGAAGACCTGTGGGAAGGACACAGGCCGAAGCGAGGAGACCGGGCTTTGCACTGAAAAGCTGTGTGATCTTAGGTGCTCACTGTCCTCCGTGATCCCTCTGTGAGGGAACCCTGGGTTTCCTGGCCCCGGCCCTGCAGGGCTGCTGTCCTTTCACGCTGGGAATTCCAGGCTGGCCCTCCCTCGTCAGCTCATTCCCCGCCTGGGCATCCTCAACGATGTCCCCATCCTTCCTCCCTGATGGGCAGGTCCCTCCAATGCGGCGATGGCTGCTGTGAATCTCAGCTTCTCCGGGCCAGGAGCCCTTCCTTCAGCAGATGTGAAGCTGGTCGAGCCCTGTCTCTTTCTAACTGACACCTGGCCAGGGAGAAAGGCGGGGCATAGGGAAACATCAGCTCTGAGGAAGGATGCTTCTCCCTGGACTGGACACCTCTGTTAGTGGTGGAGGTGGGGTGGGCTGCCTTGGGAGAAACAGGCTGAAGGGACACTGTGTTTATTCACCTCAGGGTTGATGGGAGGAAGGAGGGCCGGGGATGGAAGACAGCCAGTCCTGGCTGAGATCTAACTAACTCTGAGCATCTCTACCTCTCTCTGGGCCTCAGTTTCCCTGTCTATACGATGAAGGGCTGGACGATGCCAATAATCTCAAATGATGGCCCATGGGCGCCTGCGGCAGAGCTGGTTAAGCATCTAGAGCGTAGCGCCCCCTGTAGACCTTCAGCATCAAAGCGCCCAGGTAAGAGCCTGGGACTCTGCATTTTAAATTATTTGTTGATTGATTGTAGAGAGACAGAGGAAGGGAGAGAGATAGGTAGAGAGACTTGTCCCACCTATCTAGGCATGCATGGGTTGATTCTTGTAGGTGCCCTGATCAGGGATTGAACCCACAACCTTGGCATTGCTAGCCAACTGAGCTCCCTGGCCAGGGCCGGAACTCTGTTTTGATAAACTCCCCGAGATGATTCTGGTGCCTGTGGAGTCGGTCAGGGCTGGAGCAGATGGCCCTGAGGACCCTCTGGCATCGGCGCTGTCCCAGCCCGGCTCCCTCCTGCCTTGGTGCACACGTTACGTCACGTGGAGTCTTGTAGGAGGACCGAGGGAGGTCTAACCCAGGGGAAAGATCAGTCGAAAGGAGACGGTCACTTCAGGAGATGCCGGGGGAAAGGGCTTGGCCTGGCTGTGTGTGACCCCAGGGGCAGACCTAGGACTGTGGGATGTGGAAGGAAGGGAGTGCTTCCTAGCAATCAGCCCGCGGTGGGGGCGAGGGCCCCGCCAGGGGGGACTGTAAGCTGACGTGGACTCTCTTGGGGAAACTGTGGTGGAAGAAGAGCCTCAAGCAGCAGGTGGTTTAGAGACATTGATGCAATCCCATCCCAGCCGGAGCTGATAGGATTCCATAAAAGCCCAGCAGCTTAGCCTGCCTAGTATACAGAGCAACATGCTCACACCCATGCACACACGTGCTCACACACTGCAAAGAGATGTGTGCAAACCTTCTGACACACCTGTCCATGCACACCTGAGTACACGTTTCCCTACACGACACAGGCATGTTTCCTTACGCAATCAGTGTACACAGGCACTCAAACACAAATGCATGCATAAACACACACGGACAAGCGTGTGGTTCACCGACTGCACACATGGGTCCCTGCCTCTTTCCTCTTCTGCGCGCCCCTCCCCGCCAGAGCCGGGCCTTCGGGTTTAGCCTTCAGGCTGGTCTCTGGGGCCAGAGCCTTGTTTAATCTCCATTAGCGCTCTCATTTCCGGCGCCAAATTAAAAGTGTGACAAAAAGTTAATTATTCTAATTCAATTTGGCCCTAATGCGGTGCAGGTGGTGATGGGAAGCCCAGGCGGAGGTGAGGAGACGCAGGGTTTAATACGTCTTAATGGCTGTTGCAGGAAAACACCCCAAAGCCTTTTTCTCTGTGTGTCTGGCACGTCCTTAGGCCCAGCCTCCTGATGGCCCGGCAATTCCACGGCGCTTCTGGGAGTTTGGCCCTGGGAAATGTTTGCAGAGAGCGGGCCTCACTCTGGAGGCCTGAGCAGAAGTGACAGCGTGTGCGTGTGCGTGTGTGTGTGCGTGTGTGCGCGTGTGCACGCATGTGTGTCTGCTGATGGAGAACACAGTCCAGACTGTCTTGTCCAAGAGCCTCTGGAGAGCCGAGCCAGGGCGTCTCTCAGGAGACCAGGCTGCCGGTCGCTGCCGAGCCTTCCTCCTGAGACGGAGCCCGGGAAATGCAGTCACCGCCTTTGCTGACACCGTGGGGCAGCCAGCCCTCCTCTGCTCCAGCTCACATTGCTTTTCAGATCTGTCTCCTGCTGCCGTCTTTGTCCTCAGCCCTGTTTATTCATCCTTCTCCCACTTGGCAATGCAGATTGAGGGGCTCTTTCTTCGCTAACCATCAATAACGGGGTCTTCCCCAAACCCTGAGTCTCGTCCCCACGTTTAGCCGTGGGGCCCTTGCTGGGTGCTGGGGCCTAGAGGAGACAGGATGGAGTCTGAGGGGAGTTAGGATTCCCATCCCAGGGTCGTTCTGTCTCCTGGGAGAGTCAAGCCTGGCCTCAGGGAGACCCAGGACTGAAGGAAGAGGTAGAACTAAGATCACAGAACATATGGTCTTGAATAAGGATCAAAACAGGAAGCCTGCCCTGCCGGTGCAGGCTCAGTGGTTGTGTTGAGGTCACAGTTCCATTCTGGGTCAGCGCACATGGCCCCATTGTGGTGGTGGGCTCAATCCCCAGTAGGGGGCGTGCAAGAGGGAGCTGATCAAGGATTCTCTCTCATCACTGATGTTTTTATCTCTCCCTCTCCCTTCCTCTCTGAAATCAAACGTATTTTTTTTTTTTTTTAAAAAAAACACAACACGAAGCTGCTGTCAAGCTGCCAGCTGAGGCTCCAGTAGCTTCGATAGCATTCCAACTGTTTGCACACCCTGTCTTGGGGATCCCCCAGTCTGTGAGAGGGAATAGATCTTTCCCTGACACAGCCCCGAATTGGGTGGGGGAGGTATAGCCCAGCCGTGGGGTGCCCCAATCTGGAAAGGGATAAAGGTCTCCAGTCACCGAGGCCCGTTCTGCAGACAAAGGAGTCTCGCCTCTGTCCTAGGGAAGCTCACAGTTATGTGGGAGCCACAGTCCTCCCCGTGAGGAGCTCCCAGAATGATGGGGAAGGATTTAGGTCCAGCTCCCTCGCCACTGTGTGTTGGTGGCCATGGGGAAGTATGGCCAAGAATCAGGGGAGGGGAAGTTGTTAATTTGTAGGAGATGCTGGTGGTAGCGAAGAGCCACTGAAGTCTGTGTGTCCCAGCACAAGGACCCAGGGATACGGGGGCAGGTCAGAGGAAGCAAATGTTCCTGATGCCCGAGGCCTTTCTCTGTCCCTTGGAGACTCAGCCCTTCTTCTTCCTGCTCATGAGAACACATCTGGACACAGAGCCGGGGAGGGGGTGGGCACAGGGGCTAGGCAGGGATGCTGGGCCCAAGAGAGGTGCCAGTCCCCCAGACACTGCCCGCTGCATCCCTGTGCTCCTGGAGGGCAGGTGCTGGGTATAGCCATTCGGAGCTCTGATCTGCAGCGTGCACGAGCAGGAAAAGAAGGGAAATTGAATTTCGTTCTTAATCCAGTTAGGGAAAAATACTAAGGATGGCAGGTTTGAGTGCCTGATCCTCACCGGTTCTTGTCGTCCTTCATCTGGGCATTCTGGTTCAGCCTCATCACACCAGCCATGAAGAGACATTGATGCGATCCCATCAATGAGAGTTAGCAGCCTGCGGGGCCGATGGATGCATCTGGGAGGAGGGTGAGGGGTACCTGGCAGCGGGGCATCTCTGGGATGAATGAGAGGTGGCTTGAGCCTTGCCTTTAATTAGCTGACCCCAGTACTGGCCTGCCCACTGGGCAGCAGTTTTCTTGATCCCAACCAACGGGGTGGACGTTGGCAGTTTTTTTGCCCTTGATGGTTAGGCTAGATTTATGTTTTCTGGTAATTCTTTCTCCTCTTCAGGTTCCTCTTTCTCTCTCTTTCTTTTTTTCTTTCTCTTCTTCATTCTCTAGGAGTTATAAAGATGTGAGGAGTGGAAAGGAGTTCCCAGCAAGGGTAGAACATGAGTAAAATCAGGGAGAGGGAGAAGGAGAGGGAATGGACCATCCAGGCTGGAGGAGGGTTGGGTGAGCGAACACTAGGGGTGAGACAGGTCCTATTATTATTATTACTATTATTATTTTGTGGCAATAAATAGGTTTTATGCTGTGACCTTTATTCCTTATATTTGTAATTTAATTTTTAGAATTTAGTTTTCAATTATAGTTGACATTCAATATTATTTTATATCAGTTTCAGTGTACAGCATTGTGGTTAGATAATTATGAAGGATCTTGGGTGTCAGACTGAGAAGTCCTTGAAGTCAGGAGCTGTGTCTGGTTCATTGTTGCATCTCTCCAGCATGTGGTACAATGCGCAGCACATAGGAGGTGTTCAATGATTTGCTGAGTAAATGAATGACATTGTCCATAAACAATGTGGAACCTGAACTCAGCCAACTGAAGATGTTTGAGGGCTAGAGTGGCATAGTCCAGACATTTATTAAGTTCTCTCTCTCTCTCTCTCTCTCTCTCTCTCTCTCTCTCTCTCTCTCTCACACACACACACACACACACTCCTCCTCATCCCCCAGGACTTTTCTAGTGTCTCCAAAGGCAAGCATTTCCAAGATTCAAGGCATTTAGAAAGATGGCAATACCCAGAAAGTACGCCAAAGTCCGGGGATTCTTTCTCTTTCCTTGACCCACTGAGACTAGGTTTGGTCCCCTTAGCACTTGCTGTGTGTCCTCCGGCTTCTTATTTACCCTTTCTGAGCCTCACTTACCCTTTCTGAGCCTCACTTTGCTGCCCCCCAAAACAGTAAAGCGTCTTTTGAGTTCTAAGGTATCATTAAATATGATGAGTCAGTCTGTTCACTCCCTCCTGCACGCCCCCCTCCACCCCCCAGCAAACATCTATTGCTCTTTGCCTTTGCTCTGCTGCTCCCTTTCCCAAGAAAACCCTCCTAGCTCCCTTTCCCCAAATCCAAGTCAGAGCCCAACTCTATCTGAGAATCTCCCCCGAATGAATCACACGGCTATATGTTCCTTACTGGGGAGCCCCTCAGAAAGTCTGTGCTGTTACCACACAAGTTGCCTTCAAATCCTCAGGCAGGAGTGGGTTAGCTCTCTGACTAGTCAGTGAGCTTCTCCAGGGCAAGGACCCCAAACTCCACTTCCTTCCCCCATGGAACCTGTGCCCTGGCCACTTGGCTTTGCCCTTGACCTTGGGCTAGGTCAGTGGTTCTCAACCTGTGGGTCCCGTCCCCTTTCACAGAGGTCACCTGAGACCATCCTGCATATCAGATATTTACATGACAATTCATAACAGCAGCAACATTACAGTTATGAAGTAGCAACAAAAATAGTGTTATAGTTGAGTCATAACATGAGGAACTGTATGTAAAGGGCCAGAAGGTTGAGAACCACTGGGCTAGGTGATCTGCACAGGGCGGGCGCACTTGCTCCCACTCCCGGATGTGGGGCTGGGGCTGGAGCTCTTTATGTGACCTGTTAGCCTCTTCTCCTTTGCGATCAAAGTCCTCCCCGAAATGATGGCTTTGGGGAAAGTGTTGCTTTTCCCTGCACCAACGCTCCACTGACTGGGGCTTGGCAATGTGCACGTCAAGTTTCTCGGGGCCGATTCTGGCTTTGTTTCTGGGACCTCACTTCCAGGGAGCGAGCACACTTTTCCAGCACCCCCAGAGAGCTAGTGCTGTGTAGTGTGGCAAGGAACAGACTATAGGGTCCCTGCTCATTCTCCCCGAGAGAAGAGAGAAATGCCAGTCAGGTCCTGTCACCCACCATCTGTGTTACCCCTTCTCTGAGCCTTAGTTTCATCCCTGGGAACCTGAGAGAACTGGAGCAGGTTTTCTCTAAAGCGTGTTTTTGTTTCAGCCGTCTAGGATTCCATGTTTGTGCCTCAGTTTCTCCCTGGGTCAGAGATATTTATTGAAAACTTCTTTGGTGTAAAACATCCCACCTCTCCCTCCTCCCCACCTCCATACATTAATGACTTAAAGTATAATTGCAGAGTAATGTATCTCATTACACATCTCATTACATAAGCAGTGAGAGGGGATGTTAACATTAGCATCTTGGGTAAGGGCATGGGCTCTGGAGGCAGGCCTTCCTGGTTAGAATCCTGGCTCCACCACTTACTAGCTGTGTCACCTTGGGCTAGTTCCACAACCTGCCTGGATGTCAGTTTTCTTGTCTGTACAAACGGGGAAGCTAATAGTACTCATCTTCCTGGGTGGAGAGGGCATGGGAAAATGCTTAGCACCAGTCTTGGCGCGCAGGAAGTGTTCAATAAGTCTTAGCAATTATTGTAATTATGGCGACTGCTTTGCTATATATTTCAGTGCTCTGCTGGCTAAAATTCTTCATCTCTACCCTTTTTGTTGACCATACCTCCAGTCCAGACCACTGAGTGTGGCTCACAATATCCCTTCGGACATGGGCTCTGACTGCATTTTGAGTTTCCAATTCCTCCTTCCTCTAAAAAGATCATGAACATTTTACACTCCAGTGATACTCAACTGCGAACAGTTCTCTGAAATTAGGGCACTGATTCACCCTCAGATGTCTTTGCATAAGCAAGCACCCTTGCCAGGAATGCCTGTCCTCATCTTAGCTTCCAAACCTGGCTTAACTGCCCCTCAATGGGGATGATTTCTCTAACTCTTCAAGTAGGCACAGCTACCTTCTCTGGGGGACATGGTGTAGCCTGAACACACAGTAATTGGGTAGGTTCCCCTGGAACTGACACTGTTTGTTTGCTAAGCTACCCTCTTTGCTGTGAGCTCCCTGAGAGTGGAGACAACTTCATTTTTATTTCTATCCTTAGTGTCTCTCACAGCGTTAGCTCTGCTCCCAACCAAGCTATCTTCCCATCCGTCCCAGAGCATGAAATTTTTGGAGCCGCCTAGGAAACACTGAAAATGGATGTCGGGCATGTCAAGAGCAAGTCACAAGTTGAAGAGTATGGGGGTGGTGGTGGGGGGGGGTTCAGGAATAATTCAAGAAGGTTCTCTAAGAAGGTGTGTCTTGAGCTCATTGTGGAAGTTGGTTTAAAGTCTCCTTCATGGGAGCAGGTGCCTTTGGGGACCTGGTGTCAGAGCCTTGGCCCCCGCTTAGGAAAAGGGAACAGAGTATGTGCTCACCTAATCTCCACGACCAGCTGCGCCTTTGCTCATGCCTAGAACCCAATTACCATCCAAACTGCTTCTCTCTCACTCCACATACACCCCCCCAACACACCAAGCCGTAGATTCAACCTCTAAAATATTCCTCTGATTCATCCACTTCTCTCTATTTCCATTGCCCCTGCCCCCCACCCGAGTCCAAGCTGTTATTATCCTTTGCCTGGATTCTTGAAGTCACTCTCAAACCGAGGTGTTTGCATCCACTCTAGAGTCCTGTATCAATTCAAATTAGGTTAGAGTGTAACGGAGAGCACAAAATGGAAAACTCTGCAGGCGAGCCATTCAGGGATAGCTGGCCCGGTGGCTTGCTCCATGGCACTGCCAGCACCGAAGTCCTCTGTTACGCGAATGCTCTGCCCCTTTTAATGGCCACCTCCGTTGCAGGAGGAGCCGGTTCACATATGACAGTAGGACCTGGGGAATTTGTATGAGTGGAACCTGAGGGCTTAGACTTGGAGAGGGGTGGGCTACTAGCTGGAAACAGGACATTTATTAACATAAGGGCCATCTCCCATGGCTTAGGATTTGATGCCTGGCAAGGACTCCCAGAGCCGGTTCTAACATGCTCCTCAAAGATGTCAGAATGGGACGGTTCCTTAAAGGTGTCAGAGTGGCCATGGACCAGCACCAAGAGGAGTGGGTGTATTAGAATGGATTTATTTCATGAAACCAGGAAACCCAAGTGTACCTACCCTGGGAGTGCCAAGAGGACACTCCCCATTACACTGATAAGGAACGGGCTGGGGAGGGAGGCCCCAGCATCTGTGAGCAGCTCAGTGGTGGCTGTCCTTTGCAGGCCAGAGCCGACAGGAAGAGATGTAGCCATGGGACTGAGTTGCCTTGTGTCAACAGGGATGAGAAAGCTTGGACTAGCAGCGGTCTGCCGCAACACACAGGGAGCCGTGGTGATGGATAACAACACACTACTGTGTTCCTGGGAATTTGATAGATAGGCAGCCAGCGAGGGCTTTCCATGACTTGTACAACCAGGAAAAAAGAAAAACCTGGTTACCCGATGGCTGATGTCATCCCAATCTGGGCTAGTTCTCAGGCCCAGAGCCCATCGGCCGATGGGGAGACGGGGTCTTCTTGAGGACCTGCAGTGCCACTATGAGTATATACAACACACATTCCCTCAACCCTTCCCCAAAGCACCGTGACCATTCACCAAAGAAAGAGGACTGCCCAGACCCGTTGAGGGCTATCAGGTCCAGGGTCTGGACTGTCACTGATGCTAGTGGACAAGTAATGCCATCACAGTTCCCCAGTTAGACTGGGAGTACGTAAAGGCAGGTGAAAAATCCAGTCCTGCCGACGTCCACTTTACAGTGCGTGTCATAGGTCCAAAGGCTCGCCTTGCAGTTATTTCTCTACCTTTGTGTGTGTCACTGGGATGGATATACTGAGACATTGACAGAACCCTCACATCAGTGCCTGCACTTGCTCGGTAAGGGTTTTTATGGCAAGAAGAGCCCAGTGGAACCTGCTGAACCCCCTACCCCCACCCCACCCCACCCTGCCTTTCAGACAAGAAAGAGACTCAAAAACTATCCAGATGGAACTGCAGAGATTGGTGCTGCCCTCAAATATCTACTGGGTGCAGGCTGGCGGTCTCTTTGATATCCCTTTCAAGTCACCTGCCTGGCCTTTATCCCATTGGATTTGATTTGTTGTTCTTGTTTGCAACGCCTTTCCTGGTATTGCTGTCTGAGTTATCAGCATGGGATCCCACACGAACATCATCTCAGATCAAGAGACTTATTTCATGGGGAAGGCGGTCAGCATGGTCATGAGCCATGTAATTCACTGGTTCTACTAGATAACACACTGTCTGGAAGCAGCTGGTCTGATTTCACACTGGAATTGCCTCTTAAAGGCCTAGAGAATGTGTCAGTTTATGAAAAACACTCTGTGGGGCTGTTGTACTGCCCGCCAGGCTATGGTATGGGCATTGAATCATTGGTTACTGTATGGTGTTGTGTTCCCAATAGCTAGAGTACAAGCATCTGGAAACATGGGATGGAAGTAGAGTTGGGTGCACTCATCACCATTTCTAAGAATCTTCATGGAGAATGTGTATGTTCTGTTGCCACAACTCTTGCCTCTGGTGCAGCAAGAGTCCTGGTTCCTGTGTGGAACATTTCTACCAGTAGACACTGTAGGCTCCTACTGTGGGTGTGCCTGGTCACCTGGGGTTCTTCATGTGAGTGGAACAGCAGGGAAAAAAGGTGGGGGTGATTGGCTATGACTTTCATAAAGATCTAGGGTTGCTGCTCCCCAATGAGGGCAAAGAAGACTTTTTATGGAGCTCAGGGACTTACTGGGACATCTTTTGATGTTTCCATGCCTGATGGTAGTAGAGACTGGGCAATTGCAGCAACCATAGCCTGAGAAGGGCCAGGTAACCAAGGGCTTATACCCCCCAGGGAGCAAGCAACCCAGGTCCGCTGAAGTCCTGACCGAGGCTGAAGGAAATAGAGTGCACTTGGTCCAGGATGTAGATTATGAAGGTCAGCTATAGCCTCAGGACCTGCTGTAGCAGTTGGTGCTGTACCTTGACCCACTGACTTTCCTGCCTGCAGAATTTTTATTTTAGAGATGAAGGCCAGCGACATCTTACAAATCCAGTGACAAAGGGCACTTATTTTGGGCCCCGAGCAGATCTGAGAACCACAAGGGGTAGGCTGTGGCAGACACTCTCTGAGCCCCATGCAGCATTCATTCCCTCAGCTGACCTGATTTCAGTACAACTGAGTGGACAGCTCTGGGCATGCGGCCAACATCTTATCTCAGTGTGCAAAGTGGCATCTCTCTGTTCTTCTGACTCAGGGTTTTCTCTGATGCCAGAGAAGCCTGCTCAGTCTGCACATGTGCAGCGAGGAAGTGCAGGAAAATGAAGTCCTCTGGGATCCACCCGCACACAAGGGGAACAGGAGTCAGAGGCCACTGCCCCTGCCTCCTCTCTTCTCAAGAATAATTCTGATGTCCATTCTGCATGGTCATTCAGAGGACCCTGAGCTTTCTTAGCAGGAACCAGCTCAACAATCTGCCATGATTGCCTCTCCTTCCCCCGTCTCACTCCCGCTATTCCCTCGCGCTGGTTCCCTGAGATCATCTCTGGAGTAAGTTACCTGCCCTAGGACCTTGTTCCAGGCACTGTTTTCATAGGAACAGAACCCCTCCTTTCCTCCTTTGAGCTTGTATAATTCATATTTCCCCCTATGTCACTTCCTCCTGAATTCTTCCCCTGAACAAGTCCAGGTGAGGGGCCCCTCTTATCATGGCTACACTCCAGCACCTAATAGAGTGCCTAGTCTATTAAAGGCTCTCAGTAAATATTTGTTGAAAAAATGGCTCTTCCAGTGGAGTCTTCCCAGCAGGAGAAGAGTTGCTGAAGACAATTGTGAGTCTTGCCACCCTCGGACATGAGGCTGCAATCCCTGAGTCCGCCAGTGCCAGCTCCCTGTGTGGGACAGAAGTCCATTATCTACTCATATCAGACTGTAATGCTGCTCCTCAGCGAGGGGCCTGGGTGCCTGGGCTGGCTAAGTGCAGCACAGAACATGCCTCCCCCGCTCCTCCTCCTCTGCTCCCCTTCCCTGGGCCGGCACCATTAAGCGAGTGTGAGAATGGCTAGAAATGGAATTTTGAGAAAAAGTAATCTGCGGCTTAGAGAACAAATGGTGAGGAGAGGGGAGGGATTTGATGAGATGGGGAGACAATTTTAAGGGTCGTCAGAGGGAATGAAGGAACCTGGGAGCCGATAAGGAGAGTCAGGCAGGCGAGTCATCCAATGAGGATGGCTACGACAGAGGCAGAATTTTGCCCCCTGTCTTCTGTTCTTTGCTTTTTTTTCCTTTCCATTCTTTTCACTTCTAATATAGGTATTTTTGTCTTCATGTTCACAGGGTAGAGGGAAGAGGATGAAGGCCAAAATGGCAGTGGATGTGTGTGTAGGGAACAGAAGTTGCTCAGAATGAATCAATAACTCTCTGAAATTCAGGGATCCTATCCTGACATCTGAAATGAATGAGGAGGGGAGGTGTGGGGCTGGAGGAGATGCAGAAATGGATGGGGACATGGAGTGCTAGCATGACCATGACCCACCCATCCCATTTTTGCCTCCTGGATGGCCTCCCTGGTGGTCATGATGGGTGAGCCACACTGTTGGGCAAGTCAAAGTAGAGAGCAAGCAAGGCTAGGTACTTGCTACAGGGAGGAGAGCATATTTGCCGTGTGTTCTATGAAGTGTGAACCCTTCACGGGGTGTGGATATGAGTGATCCTATTATATCCCAATAGCAACTTTGCAAGGTGGCCATTTTCAAGGTGAGCAAACTGAGGTTCATAGAGGTCGGGCGCATTTCTGGGACTCACACCTGGTGACATAGTCAGTCAATCTACTTTCAGAAACCTGAGAGCTGCCTGCATATACCACAGGAATTGTGCCAAAACCTGTGCTGCCCAAAGTCTATGCTTGTGATTAGAAAAAATAGTCAATTTAGGGATGTGGCTGCAAGCAGGGCAGACGTGTCTCCTTGGTGTGTTGCTCACAGTCAGCCAGCCTTCCTCATATGCCTACACATACCTTGCTGCCTCCCCAGCAGGCCCCTATGCTTGTGTCTTCTCACAAGCCCCCAGGCCCCTCCCTGGGCTTTGAGCCTCTCACGCCCCCCTCCCCTCCCCTGCCCCCCAATTTTCAAACAGCTAAGTGGAGCGCAGCTTGAGCTTGATGCTTGGTGATGATGAGTTTCCCAGCGGGGAAGGGTTTGCTTTGCAGAGACAAAGACCAAAGCAGCAACATTAAATCTTCCTGCTTGTCCACACTCAGAGCTGGTGGAGGCCAGACAGCCATCCCTGGGGAAGGAGCGATGGGTTGGAGCCTGTGCAAACAGAACCCCGAGGCGGAGGGTGTAAATGCACCTGTGGAGATGCCAACACAGGGCTGATGGGATGATGGAGGTGGTTATGTGTGTGGTCATTAACAGGCAGATGCAACAGTAGAGCCAGAGAGGGAAGAGGAGGCTGGACCAGGAAGCGGGGGTCTGGCTCTGCCACCCACTCATGGAATGACTTTATGCTTTAGAATCTTAATTCAACATTTTTTTAATGGGAGGGGTGGATTGGATTGCTTTTAACCCCAGATAAACTAGTCTTTAGCCAACAAAGTCATAGCTACTCTAGGAAAGGGCCTGTATGTTTAGCATAGCTTCTGCAGACAGAAGGGACTGTGATGTATTCACTCAACAGCTGTATCTCAGCCTTATGCTATGGGCTAGACTAAACTGGTCTGAGCCCTGACTCCCAGAGCTCCTATTCTGGTGGGGAAGGAGACATTAATTAATACCCACACATCACTGTATCATTACCACGGTCAGTGCTGTGAGGAGAGGGGGGAGGTGCATGAGCTGGCATCATGTGGAAGCAGAGATAAAACTTGCGGGGGAAGGAACCAGAAGTGCCCTGGGACAGGGAAGAGCTTGTCTAGTGTGAGGAATGTGTACAGGGCCCATCATGGCTACAGCACAAGGAATGAGGAGCCACCGCTGAGGAGGAGGCTGGGGAGGTAGGTGGCACAGAAGTGGCTGCACCTGGCTGAGGGCAGCGAGGATCAGAGGGTGATGGTGGAGCTGTCTGAGGTGCTGGCTGGGACTTGGTGCTGAGACACAGGAGAGACCGTGGGATGGTGACAGGGAAGCTTTGGATGGTTGTGGCTTCAGACTAGGTGGGCAGTGGGCTCCACTCCCTACAAACCTCCCAAGTCACACTTCCCCTGACCTTTGTGTCATGTGACAGGTCACTATCCCTGACTCTTGTCTATTCTGAACATTTTATAAACTTCCCTTCCTCATCATCTGAGGGAGCTTGGGGCAGAAAAGGTGTTTCTGCTATTGAAAGAGTCAGGTGCTAGGAAACCGAGGAACACACTAGGGAGAGGTAGGGTCTGGGGGAAACTAGAGAGTACACATCCTGCCTACAGGAGCAGTAGTCACCCAGCACCACACAATTGTTGCCACCGAGGGATGTGGGTCCAGAGTTGACCCATCTTCTGATTTTCAAAGAGATACTAGAAATTTGTGTTTTTAGGTGAAATTCCAGTTGTGTAAAATCACCAAATAATGGAATAACACAACCCCTAGTCTTAAGAGCCATGAAATACACACGTGTGGGGCCAGTGGGCCTCCAGTTTGCAACCTCTGCTGTGGTCTACTCCCCTCGTGTGGTGGGTGGGCACCTGGGTCTAGCGAGAGGATGTAGCTCTGCCAAGGTGTCCGAGCCACCTCATCATGGACTAGAGGTCCACCCTCTAACGTGCCAGGCTCAGCAGACACAGCAGATGTGTTCAGAGAATGGTTATAGCCCTGGGCGAGCTCACAGTCTGGTGGGGAGCAGGCCCATCCCTCTAGCACCCCGTGTGGTAGCTTTTAGAAGATGGCACTAAGGAAGCACAGAAGAGGCACCCCAGACCTTTCTGGCACAAGCATTCCAGTGGGGTGGAGCTATTCAAAGGGCTTTACAGTTTCCTGGCAAAGGGCTGTCTGCAGCTTAGGGGCCCAGCCTCGGG
>PVJC01023102.1:0-26607 GCA_004026665.1 Murina feae
CACTCGCCTGCCTGCCTGATCGCCCCTAATAGCCTCTACCTGCCTGCCTTATTGCCCCTAACCACTCACCTGCCTGCTTGATGGCCCCTAACCACTCGCCTACCTGCCTGATCATTCCTAAGCACTCAGCCTGACTGCCTGATGGCCCCTAACCACTCGCCTGCCCATCTGATCACCCCTAACAGCCTCTACCTGCCTGCCTTATCGCCCCTAACCACTCGCCTGCCTGCCTGATCGCCCCTAACCACTCGCCTACCTGCCTGATCGCCCGTAACAACCTCTACCTGCCTGCCTTATTGCCCCTAACTGATCGCCCCTAACCGCCTCTGCCTCGGCCCCACCACTGCGGCTTTGTCCAGAATGACATCCAGAATGACGTCCGGAAGGTCATTCGGCTGTCCGGTCTACTTAGCATTTATATTTCCTTTCATCCATTCACTCATTTATCCACCCCCCATGTCTTCATCCATCCATGTCTTCATCCATCCACCCATCTATCCATCTATCAACAAATCTACCCACCTATCCACCAATCCATCCATCCATCCATTCATCCATCCATCCATCCATTCATGTTTCCTTTCATTCATCCATCCAGTCTTTTATTCACCCACCCATGTCTGCATCCATCCATCCATCCATCCATCCATCCATCCATCCATCCATCCACCCATCTATCCATGTATCAACAAATCTACCCATCTATCCACCAATCCATTGATGCATCCATCCATTCATGTTTCCTTTCATTCATCCATCCAGTCTTTTATTCACCCACCCATGTCTGCATCCATCCATCCATCCATCCATCCATCCATCCATCCATCCATGCATCCATCCACAGATCTATCCATCATCCATCCGTCCATCCATCCATCCATCCATCCATCCATCCATCCATCCATCCATCCACACATCCACACGGACATGTATGCCTGCCACCAAGAGTCCGACGGCAGGTATATGCAGAGGCTGGGTTGCATATGCACCCGAAGTGGTCTTCTCTTGTCCCAAAATATCTCCGGCCTTAAGTCCACATGGGGGAGGCCCCTACGGGGTTCCCTGTGCTGCACCCCAAACACCCGATGGCATTTGCATAGAGGCTGACAGACAGGGCCCAGCTGCGAATGGATCTAAGCCAGGTGGGCATTGAAGATGAGACGAAGCCGCTTACATTCAAGTCAGGTTTCAGACTTCCTCCCCTCCGCCCCCCACAAAATCCCATTTTACGCCTGTGCGACCAGCGGCATTTACCGCAGGAAAAATGTGTACTTAACATTTAGCCAAATATAAAGAAACCTCTGCGAAACGCCCAACTACAGATGGCTCCATTACCCCCCTATCAGGCCCAGAGGAGTGCATTCAAGTGGCCGTGTGAGCACAGGGCCGTCCGCAATCGCAAGTGACCTCGTCCTGCAAAATCAAAACTCACTCTTGCAGCCGCTAACCCCCACGATGACACCGATGACACAGCATCATCGCGATAGAGCCTTTCCCGCCCCCAAACAGGAGGAGCTGGGACACAGGGGCGTCTCAATTCAATAAAAAAAAAAATCTACTCTAATAAAAGAGTAATATGGAAATTAACTATCAGTCGATACACCTAAGCCACGCCCACCAGCCAAGCCACGGCCACCAGCCAGTTAGAGCGGCTGTATGCAAATTAACCCAGCCAAGTTGGAGGCCAACAGCCACGGAGCTGGAGCAAACAGGCGGCTTCCGTTGCACCAGGAGTAAACTGTCTGTCTAGGCTTGGCTGGGCTTCTCTCTGCTCAAGGCAACATAGTTTCAATTATACAAGCCACGGAGCTGAAGCAAACAGGAGGTTCCGTTCCCTGCCTAGGCCTCTGCTGAAAGTAACAAAGTTTCAATTATAAAAGATAAATAAACCCCAGAAAACTGATTCCAGCCAGCCTCACTGGGATGTTGGGTCCATGGGAGCTGTGGGCAGCCTGAAAACGGCCCTCAGCCCCTCACCCAGGCTGGCCAGGCACCCCAGTAGGGACCCAAACCCTGAACCGGCTGTGGGCAGCCTGAAAATGGCCCTCAGCCCCTCACCCAGTCTGGCGAGGCACGCCAACAGGTGGACATCCCTGGAGGGGTCCCAGACTGCGAGAGGGCACAGGCCGGGCTGAGGGACTCCCCTGAGTGCACAAATTTTTGTACATTGGGCCCCTAGTGTATATATATATATATATATATATATATATATATATATATATATATATATTTTTTTTTTTTTTTAACAAGCATCCACACAGAGATTAACTTCCCATGGAACACAGACCCTAATGTTTTTTGAGAAGGACATGCTTTATTGTGACCGACTTCTTCATGTCTGGCCCGAACTCTCCACGATGTACCAATCTTTGCAGCTCGATCTGAAAACAATGAAACAGACGCGGTGCAAGGGCCAGCCAGTTTGGCTCAGTGAAGAGAGCATCCGCCCGCAGACTAAAGGGTCCCAGGTTTGATTCTGGCCAAGGGCACTTCATATCTGGGTTGACGGCTTGGTCCCCAGCCCTTGGTCAGGGTGTGTGCAGGAAGCAGCCAATCGGTGTGTCTCTCTCACATGGATGTTTCTCTTTCTCTCTCTCTCTCTCCACCCCTTCCTCTCTCTCTGTAAAAATCAATGGAGCCCTAGCCAGTTGGACTCAGCAGATAAGAGTGTCAGCTTGCAGACTGAAGGGTCCTGGGTTCGAGTCCACTCAAGGTCACGGGCCTAGGGTTGCGGGCTTGGTCCCCAGTCAACCAGTCGCTATGGTGCTCACTGAACACCAGGGGGCAGATGCTCAATGCAGGAATTGCCCCCTCGTGGTCAGTGACCTCCCACAGCCAACTTCCCGTTGTCCCTCTCCCCTCAGCTGGCTGGCCTCTATTGCCCCCTAGGGACTGGGGCAAGATGGCCCCGATCACCCCCGTCGCCCCCATGGCTGGCCAGGCCGAGGGAACTCCCCCCCTCCTCGTGCATGAATTCATGCGCCGGGCCTCTAGTCCAGCTATAAAAAGGAAGGAAAGTCTGACATTTGTGACAACATAAATGGACTCTGAAGGCATTGTGCTAAGTGAAACAAGTCAAGCCAAGAAAGCCACATATGGTATGGTCTCACTTATATGTGGAATTTTTAGAAAAAGAACAAAATTGCCCACCCGGCATGGCTCAGTGGTTGAGCGTCGACCCATGAACCAGGGAGTCAGGGTTCGATTCCCAATCAGGGGCACAGGCCTGGGTTGTGGGCTCCATCCCCAGTCGGGGGCGCACAGGAGGCAGCCGATCCATGATTCTCTCTCATCATGGATATTTCTCTCTCTCCTGCTCCCTCTCTGAGATCAATTAAAAAATATATTTAAAAAAAATAGAAATATTTTATCTACTGGAAATAAACTATATGCTATAATATATCCTCTATAATAAAAGGGCAATATGCAAATGGACCCTAACAGTAGAACCAGTGGGAATGACTGGTCACTAGGACACACACTGACCACCAGGGGGCAGACGCTCCATGCAGGAGCTGCCCCCGGTGGTGGTCAGTGCGCTCCCACAGGGGGAGCTCTGCTCAGCCACAAGCCAGGCTGACAGCTGCCAGTACAGCGGTGGTGGTGGGAGCCTCTCCTGCCTCCTCAGCAGCGCTAAGGATATCCGACGGCAGCTTAGGCCTGCTCTCCGCTGGCAAGTGGACATCCCCCGAGGGCTCCCGGGCTGCCAGAGGGATGTCTGACTGCCAGCTTAGGCCCGATTCCCTGGGGAACAGGCCTAAGCCAGCAGGTGGACATCCCCTTAGGGTTCTCAGACTGGGAGAGGGCGCAGGCCAGGCTGAGGGACCCCCCCTGAGTGCAGAAATTTTTGTGCACCGGTCCTCTAGTATCTATATATTTACATATATGTTTGCATATAAATAGAGAGACAGTGGAGGAGAGAGAGAGAGTGGTAAACTTTAAACAAAAAACAAAAAAAAACAGGAGCCGATGGTTTTTGTCTATTTTCAACACACTGTAGCCGGGTATTTGTCTCAGGTGCCCAGTGTGCACCGTGACACAATGAGGGTACCACCAAAATAGATCAGAAACGGGGGCCGCACTCCGATGCGCCTCTCGATCTAAGTAGGACACTCGCGCCCGACAGCTTGCTGGGCCTGACCCCGGGCCTGACCCCACAGCAGGGCGTAGACCACGGCAAAGTGCGGGAGACACCGGGGCGCATGGGACCTCGTGCTGCTCAGGCCACTCTCCGGGGCGATCAAATTAGGTTAAAAGCGAGCGTTTTCCATATCTGGCGCTTCAGTTGCTTCTCAGCCGATGACGTGCGCAGACCCAGGCTGCAGGAAACTCTGTGTCTTCTGGGGAGAGAGGGGGTGGGATGGCAGGCCCTTGCCACACCATTCACTCCCTTTGGCCACTTTCCTTCTAAAGACCTTTTTTCTGCCCAGCCGGTGGCTGAGCATCACCCTAGGGACCAGGAGGTCAGCTCTCACTTCTTCTCTGAAATCAAGCCTAGCTAATAAAAGAGGACTATGCAAATGAACCATCACCCCGTGACAAAGATGGCAGCGCCCCTAGTGGCTGAGGCGGGATGCTGATGGGGTTGCCCCAGCAACGCTAGTCCAGCATATCAGCCCCGGCCACACGGAGGGAGAGGCGGGGCCTCGGGCCAGAGGCCGGTGTGAGGGTTGCTGGCATCATCGCAGGCTGGGCTGATGGACACCTACCTGCCTGTGCACAAATTTTGTGCACCGGGACCCTAGTCTTAATAATAAACAGCCTGTGGTTGTAAAGACATAACGACCAATGACCAGAGGAGGAACCACCAGGAACCAGGTGGGTGGCCGGAGCAAGCAGCCCGGGTCCTAGGGGCCTGGCATCCACCCGGCGGATGTGGTGGCGGGTGGGTGGGTGGGCGGGGCTGTGTGATTCCACGCGCTGGGCTTCTAGTAAAAACATGAAACAATAAATGAAAGGAATTCTCACCAGGTGGAAAGACGGCAATAATATAGTCTTTTAATTGTCTTTATTGGTGAAAATATTACACATGTCCCCCTTTTTTTCCCCCATGGAACCTCCCTCGTCTCCCCACTCCCAAGTTAAACATTTGCCTTCCTTGCAAGTTAACTATGGGACTGCCATTTGACCCAGGGGATCCCCCTTCTAGGAACATATCCTAAGAAACTGGAAACACCCATCAGAAAAAAACGTGTGCACCCCTCTGTACACAGCAGCGCAGTTTACAAGAGCTAAGATCTGGAAACAGCCCGAGTCACCATCAGCAGACAAAACTATGGTACGTCTGCACAATGGAATACTATGCAGCTGTGAAAAAGGAAAGTCTCCTACCCTTTGAGACAGCACGGAGGGGCCTGGAATCACACACGCATCTGCCCTTGAGACGTCCTATATAATAAAACGGTATTTGGCCCTAACGGTGGAACCACCCGTCACTATGACGCTGACTAACCACCAGGGGGCAGATGCTCAAGGTAGGAGCTGCCCTCCGGTGGTCAGTACGCTTCCCCAGGGGGAGCACCGCTCAGCCAGAAGCTGGCTTACTGTTGGACAGCGCTAAGGATGTCCAACTAATGACTTAGTCCTACTTCCATAGGATGGCGGGCCTAAGCCGTCAGGCAGACATCCCCTGAGGGGTCTTGGACTGTGAGAGGGCACAGGCCAGGCTTAGGGACTCGCCCCCGCTCCCGCCCGAGTGCACGAATTTTTGTGCACCAGGCCTCTAGTGGGATGATAATGCTGTTAATGGCAGCTTTCAGAGCCAATGTCGTTCTCTCTCTAAGCATAGTTTTCACATTAAGAACGTCATTGTAAGACGATGCACAGGCTGTTTGTAATAATGTAACCATATGAGGGTCCCACCTGGACACAGAATGTCAGACGACATTCTGGCAGTGCAGCCTGCTGTGCCTTTATGTCTTCTAAACCGAGTAATTAAAAAAAAAACACACGTTTTTTTATAAATTGCAGAGAGAGGAAAGGAAGAAGGAGAGAGAGAGAAAGAGAGAGAGAGAGAGAGAGAGAGAGAGAGAGAGATCAATGATGAGAGAGAATCATGGAACAGCTGCCTCCTGCACGCCCCCTACTGGCGACCGAGCTCACATACCAGGCATGTGCCTGGACGGGGAATCGAACCAGCGATCTTTCAGTGCCTGTGTTGATGCTTAACCACTGAGCCACACTGGCTGGGCGGTGCTTAGCTTTTTTTTCAGATAAGTGTCCTTCTTGTCTTTCCAAGCATCTTTTTTTAAAAAAAAAATCTATAGATATAAAATCCTAACCAACCTTTACGACCGGTGGACCGGCCGCTATGACACGCACTGACCACCAGGGGCAGATGCGCAACACAGGAGCTGCCCCCTGGTGGTCAGTGTGCTCCCACAGCCAACCTCCAAGGCCGGTCAACCTCCCACAGTCTCTCCCCCCAGCCAGCCGTCCCAATCAGCCCCAATAGGAATTGAGCAAGAATTTGTACACTGGGCCTCTATTATATATATATACTAAAGGCCGGGTGCACAAAAATTTGTGCACTCGGGTGGGGGGCGGTCCCTCAGCACAGCCTGCGCCCTCTCGCAGTCCGGGACCCTCGGGGGATGTCCACCTGCAGGCTTAGGCCCACGCCCTGGGCGATCGGGCCTAAGCTGGCAGTCAGACATCCCTCTGGCAGCCCGGGAGCCCTTGGGGGATGTCCACTTGCCAGCGGGGAGCAGGCCTAAGCTGCAGTCGGACATCCTTAGCGCTGCTGAGGAGGCAGGAGAGGCTCCCACCACCACTGCTGTGCTGGCAGCCGGCAGCCTCGCTTGTGGCTGAGCAGAGCTCCCCCTGTGGGAGCGCCCTGACCACCAAGGGAAGCTCCTGCATTGAGCGTCTGCCCCCTGGTGGTCAGTGTGTGTCCTAGCGACCAGTCATTCCCACTTGTTCTGCTGTTAGGGTCCATGTGCAGATTACCCTTTTATTAGATAGGATTTTAGGGAGGAAGGCAGAGCGAGGGAAAGATAGACACGTCAATGATGAGAGAATCGTGGATCGGCTGCCTCCTGCACGGCCCCTACTGGAGATTAAGCAGGTGCCCTTGACCGGGAATTGGACCCGAGACCCTTCAGTCTACAGGCCGATGCGCCATCCACTGAGCCACACCAGCCATTACCCCAGTGTCCTTTGGACAAACTGCTTTCTCAGCCGCTCCAATAAAATATTTTATTTTATTTATTTTACTTTCCTTTTGGACTCAGTGGGTCTATACTCAGGAACCACCCCCCACCCCCCTGAGATGCTCAGTGAATATTCCCCCCCTCCCTTCCTTCTCCATTTACTAAACGCTGACCCCGGGGCGCGCGGAGGTGCTGTTCCAGATTCGTGCGGAAGCTATTTCTGGCGCCGCTGATTGGCACTGTGTCCTAGAAACCATCCCAGCTCTCGCTCTGCGTCTGAGGTCAGCCTTGGGGTGCTGTGTGGGGGGTGATGTGCAACCCTTGCCACCTCAGAAGCCGGAGGCAGCCCATTCGCTCTGGACGGCACCGTCTTCATTTTTTATTCCTACTAGACGCCCAGCGCACAAATTGGTGCACCCATGGGGCCCCCCCCTCGGCCTGGCCTGCGGGATCGGGCGGAAACCAGCTCCCCACATCCCCCGAGGGGTCCCGGATGGCGAGAGGGTGCAGGCCAGGCCGAGGGCTCCCCACGGGTGCAAGATCAGGGCCGGGGAGGGACGCGGGGGAGGCTGGCCATCCGGGGAGGGACCCCAGGAGGGTCCAGGGTGTGTCCGTCCCCTCTCGCTCCGACCAGATCGGCGGGACCCCAGCAGCAACCTCACCTACCGGTCGGGGCGTCTGCCCCCTGGTGGTCAGTGCCCATCATAGCCAGCGTTTGTGTGTCCTTAGCATATCATTAGCATACTATGCTTTGATTGGTTGAACGGCCGACTGGTCGACCAGACTTGTACCCTATTAGCCTTTATAATATAGAATTGCCCGCGATTTCTTTTCTGATTGAGACAATGCCTCTGGCCCTGTATATTGATTGTCGATATATGAACCAAGACATTGACCCGTGAACCAGAACATCCTTCCTGGTTCGAGTCCCGGTCAAGGGCACAAGCCCGGGGTCGCGGGCTCCATCCCCAGTAGGGGGCGTACAGGAGGCAGCCGATCCGCGATTCTCTCTCCTCATGGATGTTTCTCTCCCTCCCTCCCTCTCCCTTCCTCTCTGACATCAATAACAACATTTTTTCTTTAAACTAAAAGAAAGGGATTTAACCTGCGGAGAGTTGTGTGCCTCCTGTTCCATCCGCACCCAAAGCCCTAGTCTGGGTGGGGACAGAGCAACCATCTCCATGGCAACCGCTGTGAGCCCACAAACTGGAGGATTCCGATGGGGACGGACTGGGAACCAGCAGGTGGTCGGGGGAGGAGGACATAAAATTTATTATATTTGTTTATTTTTAAAAATATTTCTATTGTGTTTTGTTTTTTTTTTTTTAGAGCAAGAGGAAGGGAGAGAGAGAAACACCCACGATGAGAGAGAATTCTCTGGGGATCGAGCCGGCAACCCAGGCTCTAGCCACTGAGCCACACCAGCTAGGTCCTTACAAATAGATTTTAAACATTACAATTGATCCGGGCGGATGGTGAGTCCGTTCCCTGCACCCGGCTAGGCTCCCTCCGGCGGCTGTCAAGGGGTGAAGGGCCTGGGCCAAGGCTGCAGACTCTCTCACCTCAATGTTCCTCTCTCCCTCTCTCTCTCTCCCCCTCCAAGGCTGAGAAGCCTCTTCACTCTCTATTTAGCCACTTTTTCAACGCAGAGAGAGCAGGCCAGGGTGCTCCCCAAAGTCAGGCATGGCCACAGCATGGCCCAGATTTCAACTTTGATTTTGTGACTCGGGCAGTTAACACATAAGCCACACAAAGTCCAAATATCCAGACGGGGAGTATATTTCTCACCCGTCCTTCCCATAAAACATCCTTTCGAATTGAGCTTCGATTTCCTGTCCTGGTTTTCTTGTGCTGCGTCCACCAGAGACATGTCCTAGGGCCAGAATCGAACCCGGGACCCGTCGGTCTGCAGGCCGACGCTCTATCCACTGAGCCGAACCGGTTAGGGCTATATATATATATATATATATATATATATATTTTTTTTTTTTTAAAGGGCATGTATACAGGGTGTACCAGAACATGCATGCACACAGTAGGACCACTGCGCACACAGTATGTCCACTGCGCACACAGTGGGACCACTGCGCGCGCAGTATGTCCACTGCGCGCACAGTGGGACCACTGCGCGCACAGTATGCCACTGCGCGCACAGTGGGACCACTGCGCGCACAGTATGTTCACTGCGCGCACAGTAGGACCACTGCGCACACAGTATGTCCACTGCGCACACAGTAGGACCGCTGCGCACACAGTAGGACCACTGCGCACACAGTAGGACCACTCTGAAGGCTCGACACAGAGGAATTTTTAGTCCAGGGCCTCAGTTAAAAGTAGGCGACATACGCCAACCTCTTATTTAACAAGTGACCTTTCCGCCGGTCGAGGACCTCCTCCCTCAACTCGAGGTTTAACCTTTGCCACCTCCTCCCTCAGCCCCAGGTGTGACCCTCATTCTCCCTCCCTCCATCCCCACCTCCACGCGCGTTCGTCCCTGACTTCTCTCTGCGTAGGGTCAACGGTTTTTTTTTCTCTTACCTTCACGTTGAATAATGAATCCCAACCATACATTTTCCAGAAACAGAGGGGGAAAAAATTTATTTTATCCCGTTATCCTTTGACTATTAAATCTCCTAATATGCATTTTAATAGAGAAAAAAAAAATGGGACGGTCTGATAACATGCCGCCGTCGGAATGTCCGTGACAAATGAAGAAAAAAGGATGAGGGTATTAACGCCGTGACCTTGGGGAATGTGGGAAGGGCGATTCTCTTTGAATCTGGTGCTAAAGTGCCAGCGAAGGTCTGGCTGAGACATTGCGCAAAAATGCCGCTTGCTCTGGTTTGCAATATCGAAGGTTTATTACCACGCCGAGTCAAGAAATAAAGAAAAGAAAAGAAAAAAAAGAAAAGAAGAAAAGAAAAGAAAGGAAATATATCCTATATAATAAAAGCCCAGCAACTGAATAGTGGCATGACCAGAATGACTGGTGGACCAGTTGCTACGATGCCCACTGACCACCAGGGGGCAGATGCTCAACGCAGAAGCTGCCCCCTGGTGGTCAGTGCGGTATCACAGTGGGACGTTGCTTGGCTGACCAGGACGAGCGGTGCTCCCACAGCCAGCTGATCCCCATGGACCACGCCCCTTGCGAGTGCATGAATCCCATTCACAAAACTTCTAGTATATATATACTAGGGGCCCGGTGCACAAAAATTTGTGCACTCGGCGGGCGAGGCGGTGGTCCCTCAGCCCGGCCTGTGCCCTCTCGCAGTCTGGGACCCCTCTGTCCACCTGCTGGCATGCCTGGCCAGCCTAGGTGAGGGGTTGAGGGCCGTTTTCAGGCTGCCCACAGCCCCTTCAGGGTTTGGGTCCCTACTGGGGTGCCTGGCTGGAAGCAGGTATCTGGGGTTTATTTAACTTCTACAATTGAAACTTTGTTGCCTTGGTTCCCCCCCCCCCACCATCAAAGCCTGGGTTGCCCTTGGCAGCCCAAGGTCCCAACCCCGCAGGTATCTGGAGTTTGTTTATCTTCTATAATTGAAACTTTGTAGCCTTGAGTAGAGCTCAGCCCTCACAGCCCCAGCTTTGCCCACAAGGTCGCTCACAAGGTCACTCAGCCGCTGGGTCTAATTAGCATATGACGGTTAGACATGCGTACAACAGGGTCACCGGCCCCGTCAGTCCCCACCCGCCACCGTCCATCTGAGGAACAAAATAAGAAAAAGGGGCCGTTTTCATAGAAAGCGAGGCATTGATTGTGTTAAAACACGCGATCAAATTCTAGAGGAAGCAAAGTCATTTTTTACAATTTTTTTTTTATTGAGTGTACGAGGGCGGCTTCGTTAATCCAGTTACCCAGGCTCCCAGGGTGCAATGCTGCACGTCACGCTGGCAGCTGTCAGTCTGGTCTGTGTCTCGACGCATCTGCTTCTGTTCATTTAGCTTCTTCATTAGATTTCCCGTATCAGTGGGATCAGGTGGTCTGCCTCGGCCTGCCCTATATTTAAAGGGCTACGCTGCAGACAGAGCCTCAGCATCCGTCCCGCTGATACATATTCGTCAATCCTCACCCAAAGGTGTTTTTCCATTGATTTTTATTCATTTACTGGGGGCGGGGGGGGGGTCCCTCAACCCAGCCTGTGCCCTCTCGCAGTCTGGGACCCCTCGGGAGATGGTCACCTGCTGGCGTGCCTGGCCAGCCTGGGTGAGGGGCTGATGGCTGTTTGCAGGCTGGCCAAGCCCCCCCAGTGGGAACCCTCACCCCACGGGGGTTTGACCAGCCTATGTGAGGGGCTGAGGGCCGTTTTCAGGCTGCCCACAGCTCCCATTGACCCAACGTCCCAGCGAGGCTGGCTGGAATCAGGTTTCTGGGGTTTATTTATCTCCTATAATTGAAACTTTGTTGCCTTGAGCGGAGGCCTAGGCAGGCAACGAAGCCTCCTGTTTGCTCTAGCTCCGTGACTGCTGGCCTCCAACTTGGCTGGGTTAATTTGCATATAGCCAATTTCTGATTGGCTGGTGGGTGTGGCTTGGCTGGTGGGCATGGCTTCTGTGTCTTGGAGTGACAATTGACTTGCATATTACTCTTTTATTAGATTATATTTTTTTGACTAGAGGCTCAGTGCATGAAATCCGTGCACAGGCAGTGTCCCTAGGGCTGGCCGGCCATCAGGGCCAATCAGGTGCCCCACCTTCCCGCCTCCTCGCCTCCTCGCCTCCTCCTAACCTCGCCTCCCGCCCTCCCAACGCTGGTCACCCACCACGTTTTGCACTGCCCCCTGGTGGTCGAACGCCTGGTCTCCTGGTCAAACTCCCGAGGGGACAATTTGCATATTACTCTTTTATTATATAGGATAGTTTTTTTTTTTTAAATGTATTTTAAAAATATACTTCTATTGCCCTGACTGCTTTGGCTCAGTGGATAGAGCGTCGGCCTGTGGACCGAAGGGTCCCGGGTTCGATTCCAGCCAAGGGCACGTGCCTGGGTTGCGGGCTTTATCCCCAGCGGGGGGATGTGCAGGAGGCCGCCGATCGATGATGCTCTCTCATCGTGGATGCTTCTCTCCTCTCTCTCTCCCTCTTCCTTTCTCTCTGACATCAATAAAGATCTATTTGAAAAAGAAATATTCAGAGGAGACGGCAAAATCGGGCCCGTTCAGACAGGCAGAGGGGGTGATCTCCGTCCCACCATCCTGCACAGCTGGCGTCCTGTTCCATCGCCTGTTTATTCCAGAAAAAGATCCTCAAAAAAGTATATATTTATTCCTGTTGATTTCAGAGAGGAAGGCCAGTCCCATAAGGCCTTTGGACGGTCAGCCATCGGGGGGACGATGGGCAGAGACCATCGGCTGATCGATCACAGACGTCACCGGCGGACAAACCGGGAGCGGGCAGCTGACTCACAGCGCGGGGACCAGAATAAACCTGTCTTTCTCGCGGCCTTGCTCTGCTCCCCTGGGGCCAAGGGAGCCCGTGACAGCAGAAAGCAGGCGTCCCTGAGTCATACCTCGCACCTCCAGGAACCGCACGGCTTTCTGGAAGAATCCCGCCTTCCCGCACAGCAACACCAGCCTTATTAACCTCTGGGGTGAACGCGGCTCTTTTTATACACGAGAAGCCCCAGTGCACGAAATCTGTGCACTGCCGGGGGGAGGGAGGTGTGGAGGGGGTGTCCCTCAGCCCAGCCTGCGCCCTCTTGCAATCCAGGACCCCCTCGAGGGGATGTCAGAGAGCCGCTGTTGGCCCCGTCCCAGGCTGACGGACCCCAAAACTGGTGCACAAATTTGTGCACTGAGTGTCTAGTAAAAAAAAAAATTTTTTATTGATTTTTTTTTTTTTTTACAGAGAGGAATAGAGAGTTAGAAACATCGATGAGAGAGAAACATCGATCAGCTGCCTCCTGCACACACACACACACACACACACCCCACTGGGGATGCGCCCGCAACCAAGGTCCATGCCCTTGACCGGAATCGAACCCGGGACCCTTCAGTCCGCAGGCCGACGCTCTATCCACTGAGCCACACTGGTTAAGGCATTTTTTTAAAAAAATCTTTTCTGGGACAATTACTGATGTCGTCTTTGATAGCTTGACGTGGGTTCCGTGCGAAGGTGGTTTTACCAAGTTAAATGTCCCATAATACATGAATTCCTTATTATTTTTAAAAAATATGTTTTTATTGATTTCAGAGAGGAAGGGACAGAGAGAGGCAGAGAGAGAGAGAGAGAGAAGCATCCATGAGGAGAGAGAATCATGGATTGGCTGTCTTCTACTCGCCCCCAACTGGGGACCAAGCCACAACCTGGACATGTACCCTTGACCGGGAATCGAACCCGGGACCCTTCAGTCCGCAGGCTGACGCTGTATCTGCAGAGCCACACCAGCCTGGGCTGGGTTATTATTTTAATAAAAGAATATTTTCTTATTGATTTCAGGATTCAGGGTCTATCCGCATCACATCCGCCCTGGCTGGTGTGGCTCCGTGGCTAGAGCGTCGGCCTGCGGATCAAAGGGTCCCGGGTTCGATTCCCGGTCAAGGGCAACAGACCTCAGCTGCAGGCTCCATCCCCGGCCTGGACCCCGGTCGGCCAGGGCACGGGCACGAGGCCCACCCATCGATGCGTCTTCTCTCACATCGACGTTTCTCTGACTCTCACCCCCTCTCTTCCACTCGCTCTAAAAATCCGTGTGAAAACAGCCTCGATGGAGAATTTAAAAAACAAACAAACATTCAAACAAACAAACATCATGTTCCAGGAGCGAAAGGGGACGCCCCTGGGAGAATCAGAGACCGGCTGCCACCTGCTGGGGATCGAACCCACAACCCGGGCCGGTGCCCTTGGCCATGAATCGAACCTAGGACCTTTCCACACCTTTCCCTCTGCAGGCCCGACGCTCTACCCACTGAGCCACACCAGCCGGGGCTCGGAGAGGACCCTCGTTAGCTGAAGCTCCCCTGCGGCTCACCTTACACCGGTGCTGATCGATCAGGGGCGTCTGCCTGGGTGATCGGCAGGGTGCCCACCTCCCCTCGGTCCTGGGGGGGGGGCGGTGCCAGGTGTGGCTCCCTCCGTTCCCGGCCGGTGTGGCTCAGTGGTTAGAGCGTCGGCCTGGCGGGCTCCATCCCCACTAGGGGGCGTGCAGGAGGCAGCTGACGCCTGATCCTCTCTCATCATCGATGTTTCTCTCCCTCCCTCCCTCTCTGAGATCAATAACCCCAACGCATAGGCTTGATGGACGGGGGAGGGGGTCCCCGACGTGTGATTGGCGTCTGAAGTCGGCTTGGGGGGCCGTGGGGGGACCCAGCCCTTCACCTCGGGGAGGGGGTCCCCTGTACCCCCCCCGTAAGGACGCTCGGTCGAGACCTGGAGGACCGTGGGGTCTGCAGAACCCTGAGACACGGGCGTCCTTCCGGGCGTCCCTCCGGGCCACCTGCGGGGTGCACTTCATGCACCGGGGGGCCGGGCCCCCAGGAGGAAAAACAAACATGTGGGCTGTTTTCTCCTTTCGAGCAAAACGTGGCCTCGCCGCTGCCCCTCTCCGGCTGTGGGTAGTTTTGTGGGGGTTTGTTGGTCTGTGGGTCTGTTGGTTTCCCTTTTTTGGTGCGTTGCTCTGTTTTTTGTCTTCCCATCGCCATCCCCCCACCAGCCCTCCCTACGTGCGGACGGAGAGAATTCTCCAGAAACCCAAGTTGGACTGTGTCTTGCTTAACCTCGTAAAGGCCTCGAATCCATAAAAAAAATTGTACAAAACAGCGTGGTTGTGTGTCGCCTGCCAGCGTGTGCAGCCTCTTCCCTTGTCGCTGGTCTGGCTTTGCGCACCTGTGACACCTGCTGCTCTGCACCCACAGGGGCCCCGGCTGGGTGTGTGGCCGCCGTCCACATCGACACACAACCTTGTCTCCTTCTCTGCTTTTTATTTCCGCGATTTAAAATCCCCTTTAAAACATAACTGAGAGTCAGGTGGTGTTGCTCAGTGGTTGAGCATCCTGTACCCAGGCACCCCCACCGGTCAGCAGTTTGATTTCCCGGTCAGGGGTCAGGCAGGAGGTAGTCAACAGATGTTGCTGATTCTCTCTCATCAATGTTTCTCTCCCTCTCCCTCTCCCTCTCCCTTTTTCCGTCTCTAAATTTAATTTTTAAAGAAAGACGCGGTTGATCCTGAGAATTCATAATCCTTTCTTTTTAACTATATATTTTATGGATTTCAGAGAGGAAGGGAGACGGGTTAGAGAGAGATAAAAACATCCCCGACGAGAGAGAATCCTACACACCTCTCCAATGGGGGATCCAGTCCCCAACCCGGGGCCTGAGCCCTGACAGGGAATTCAACCCGGGATCCTTCGGTCCACAGGCTGGTGCTCTATCCACTCAGCCACACCAGCTTGGGGACCCCACAGGGATGTGATGGGCCAGTTGCCGAGCTGGACACCAGTGAGACGACAGAGATGAAGGCTGGTCCGATCAGCGGGGAGGGCTCCCTGCGGTGGGGCTGGGAGAGGCAGGAGGGACTGCATTCAACATCCGCACGGGAGACGATGAGGAAGGCTTGTCCCCCCTGGACGCCGCCACCCCCCCGCAAGTGGACATTTGAAAAGGTCAGCACAGAGGCGCTGGCGGTCACGCATCCGTGGGGCTGTGTCTGCGTCCCTCAGCACGATGGCTCTCAAGACAGGAACAGCGCAGAGCTGTCAGAGCAGGAGTGAGAACAGCAGAACCGCAAGACACACCTGGAGACGTCCCCTCCTGGACGCGCCCTGCGTGTGGCCATTGTCAGCTCCCAGGACAGGCCTTTGCACAAGATCCAGGGGCTGGGGGTGCAGCGCCTGTCACAGGAGGCCCCTCCGCCCCCCGATGTAAAGACAAATAAAAAGTCCAGCATGGAGACCTCAAAGCAGAGATGCCTCGCAAATCGGGGCGGGGGGGGGGTCTGGCTTCTCCCCTGTCGACCTTTCGAAGTGAAGGTGTCAGCGTTGAGCCCGGCTGGTGTGGCTCAGTGGTTGAGCGTCGACTCAGAAACCAGGAGGTTACAGGTTCGATTCCCGGTCAAGGGCACAGGCCCGGGTTGTGGGCTCCATCCCCAGTAGGGGGCGTGCAGGAGGCAGCTGATCCATGGTTCTCTCTCATCATTCATCATCTCTCTCTCTCTCTCTCTCTCTCTCTCTCCCAATCTCCCTTCCTCTCTGAAACCAATCCTGTCTAATAAAAGCGTGATATGCAAATGGACCCCAACAGCAGAACCACTGGGAAGGACGGGTCGCTAGGACACACACTCACCACCAGGGGGCAGACGCTCAATGCAGGAGCTGCCCCTGGTGGTCAGTCCTCTCCCACAGGGGGAGCTCTGCTCAGGCACAAGCCAGGCTGACCGCTGCCAGCACAGCGGTGGTGGTGGGAGCCTCTCCTGCCTCCTCAGCAGCGCTGAGGATGTCCGACGGCAGCTTAGGCCTGCTCCCCACTGGCAAGTGGACATCCCCCGAGGGCTCCCAGGCTGCCAGAGGGATGTCTGACTGCCAGCTCAGGCCCAATTGCCCAGAGAGCAGGCCTAAGCCAGCAGGTGGACATCCCCTGAGGGGTCCTGGGCTGCCAGAGGGATGTCTGACTGCCAGCTTAGGCCTGATCCCCGGGGAGCGGGCCCAAGCCAGCAGGTGGACATCCCCTTAGGGGTCCCAGACTGCGAGAGGGCACAGGCTGGGCTGAGGGACCCCCCTGAGTGCACAAATTTTTGTGCACCGGGCCTCTAGTAAAAATATATATTTTTAAAAAAGAATTATAAAAATCAGCCTAGCTGGCGTGGCTCAGTGGTTGAGCATTGACCTATGAACCAGGAGGTCACGGTTCGATTCCCGGTCAAGGGCACAGGCCAGGGTTGCGGCCTCCATCCCCAGTAGGGGGCGTGCAAGAGGCAGCCAATCCATGATTCTCTCTCATCATGGTTGTTTCTCTCTCTCCCTCTCCTTTGGTCTCTGTAATCAACCTATAAAATACATATATTTAAAAATATGAATAGGGAAAAAATATTAGGAAATCAAATCTTGGCTGAGGCTGAGAAAACTCTGACAACAGCATTTACGACGATGGAAGGAGACCTGAGTTGTGCCCCTGAACCCTCTATGTCCTTTTATTAACCAATGTCACCCCAACAAATCCAGTAAAAAAAAATAAAAGAAAGCCTTTATAGAGCCCCATAAACGTACGAATAAAAGTTTAAGTTCACCAATAGCCAAAGACGCTGATAGGGAGCCACTCCATGCACTTCGCTCACGAAACTTTCCGATAAAATGAATAATAAAATTAAGAGAATAAAACATAAATAATGAACAGTACAAGGTGTGGGCTGGTGTAGGTGGCAAAGAGTACACTCTTGAATACTCTGAATATATATCTTTGTATAACCTTTCTCCTGGGCCATTTGGAAATATAATAAAAGCCTTTATGACCTGTTAAATGTGTCTCGCACACATAATTTTAGGAGGTTAACTCGTCCCCAAAATATAGCCGGTGGGCTGCAGGGTCCTGGGTTCGATTCCCGGTCGAGGGCACAGGCCCGGGTCGTGGGCTCCATCCCCAGTAGGGGGCGTGCAGGAGGCGGCCGGTCCATGATTCTCTCTCGTCACTGATGCTTCTGTCTCTCTCTCTCCCTCTCCATTCCTCTCTGAAATCAATAAAAATATATTAGAACTAATACTACTAATAATCGCCAAGTAGCAGCATGGATTTCCTGTCCGACGCTAGTTATAGGGGAATTAATTCTGATGTATCCATGTATGAGGACCATTAGTGCCTGGGTAGGGCCCAGCCTCAGATAAGTTTGACAGTTTTTGTCTCTGTCGTTGCAGAGTAATGGCTGGACCTCTTTGAAAATGAGCTGATTAGGATTTTTCTGATTTCTTCTTCAATAAAATATCATCTAACCTAATAAAAGAGTAATATGCAAATTAACCATCTCTCTGGCACGCCTAAGCCACGCCCACCAGCCAAGCCATGCCTACCGGCCAATCAGAGCGGCTGTATGCAAATTAATCCAGCCAAGATGGCGGCCGGCAGCCACGGAGCTAGAGTAAACAGCAGGTTTCCGTTGCAACTGCCTGCCTAGGCTGGCTGAACCTCTGCTCATGGCGACAATGTTTCAATTATAGAAGCCACGGAGCTGAAACAAACAGGAGGCTTCCTTCCCTGCCT
Organism: Murina feae; assembly: GCA_004026665.1. Lineage (NCBI taxonomy): Eukaryota > Metazoa > Chordata > Mammalia > Chiroptera > Vespertilionidae > Murina > Murina feae. The sequence goes on from PVJC01023102.1 coordinate 18,336, forward strand.
GGGCCTCGGCTCAAAGCAACAGTGTTTCAATTATAGAAGATAAATAAACTCCGGAAACCTGATTCCAGCCAGCCTCGCTGGGACCTTGGGTCAATGGGAGCTGTGGGCAGCCTGAAAACGGCCCTCAGCCCCCCACCCAGGCTGGCCACACCGCCATGGGGTGAGGGTTCACACTGGGGGGCTTGGCCAGCCTGCAAACAGCCATTAGCCCCTCACCCAAGCTGGCCAGGTACCCCAGTAGGGACTCGAAACCTGGAGGGTCTGTGGGCAGCCTGAAAGCGACCCTCAGCCCATCACCCAGGCTGGCCACACCCACATGGGGTGAGGGTCCCCGCTGGGGGGCTTGGCCAGCCTGCAAACAGCCCTCAGCCCCTCACCCAGGCTGGCCAGGCACACCAGCAGGTGGACATCCCCCGAGGGGTCCCAGACTGCGAGAGGGCACAGGCCGGGCTGAGGGACCCCTGAGTGCACAAATAATTTTTGTGCACCGGGCCCCTAGTACCTTATATAATAAAAGCCTAATATGCAAATTGACCGAATGCTGGAATGACAGACAGAATGACCGGTCGCTATGATGCACACTGACCACCAGGGGGCGGATGCTCGATGCAGGAGCTGCCCTCAGCCCACAGGACCCAGGCCAGCCAAGGCAGGTGCCAGTCCACCAACTGACCCACTGGTCACCCTACAGATTGGCCCTGATTGCCAGCCAGGTCTACGGACCCCACCTGTGCATGAATTTTGTACACCGAGCTGCTAGTCTCTCTCTATATATACAGTGTGCACATGTGCATCTCTAGTCATAAGCCACTGTCCTTATGATTCCTCATATTTATTTCAAAGACGTTACCCATTTTTGTTTTGTTTTCTTTTGTTATTCCTCGCTGGAGGATATTTTTTTGTTTTTATTTTATAAACCAAGCGTTTTTATTTATTTATTTTTGTTAATCCTCACCTAAGGACGTTTTTTCATCGATTTTTTTTTTTTTTAGAGAGAGAGTGGAAGGGAAAGGGAGAGACAGAGAGAAACATGATGTGAGAGAGACACACGGATGGGTTGCCTCCTATACACACCCCGACCAGGGTCCAGGCTGGGGAGGAGCCCGCAACCAAGGTACATGCCTTTGACCAGAATCAAACCCGGGACCCTTCAGTCCCTAGGCCAATGCTCTATCCACTGAGCCACACCAGCCAGGGCTTTTGCCCATTATTTTTAATAAAATTGAAATATGTGCTTATATATGTGTATGTGTACATATCCTATATAATAAAAGGCTAATATACAAATTGTCCCACATCCCCTCCCCCCAGCGGGCCAGCCAGCCCCTACCCAATCACAAATTCATGTACCAGGCCTCTAGCATATATCTCTGTATATAATTTATATCTGTAATTATACATATGACCTCTATCTCTATATTTTAAGCTCATATCACACAGTAGAGGCCCAGTGCACAAAAATTTGTACACTCAGGGGGTGTCCCTCAGCCCAGCCTGTGCCCTCTCGCAGTCTGGGACCCCTTGGGGGATGTCCACCTGCTGGCTTAGGTCCGCTCCCCAGGCAATCAGGCCTAAGCTGGCAGTCAGACATCCCCCGGCAACCTGGGAGCCCTCGGGGGATGTCCACCTGCTGGCTTAGGTCCGCTCCCCAGGCAACCAGGCCTAAGCTGGCAGTCAGACATCCCCCTGGCAACCTGGGAACCCTCGGGGGATGTCCACTTGCCAGCGGGGAGCAGGCCTAAGCTGCAGTCGGATAATATGCAAGTTGTCCCCTAGACCGGGATTCCAACCGGGAGTCTGACTGTAGTCTGACCGGGAGTCCGACCGGGAGTTCGACCAGGGGGCTGGGTCAGGCGGCCAACCCCCTATCGACCTCATCGGGGGCGGCCCAGCCAGACCCCACCAGGGCATGAATTCGTGCACTGGGCCTCTCGTATGATATATTAACCTGCCTTTCAGTGGCCCCAAAAAAATGTTTCCAAAAAAAATAAAAAATTGTGATTTTTGTGGCGTGTTGGCACTTGTTTCTGGTTTTCATTTCTATGTGCAAAACTGTAATGGTCCTCCTACGCAAATCTGGCTGTAAAATGTTTTCTCCTTTTGTGTAAAAACTCAGAAATTCGACGCTTGCCCAGTTTCCCGAGCCACAGCCCTATGGCCAAATCTGCATTATTTAACCATCTTTTGTCAGCAGCTACAGCTCTAGGTGAGGTGCTGCGGCTCATCGATTAAATGTTTAGACCTCTCCTCGGTGGAAATTTGCATTTATATGGTCACCCAATCATGATCAATAATCGCCTTAATTGCTTCATTTTCTAGCAGAAAACATTGGTGCTTTCAGGCCTATGAAGTAACTCAGAATCAGTCTCATTAACTTTATTCTGGTCAAATCCTGTCACACGATAGGATCCTAAATTGGGGGCAAAATGGGTCTCTTTGTCCCAAATTGGACGTCGAGAATTCACCCGAAAACTATATAATGTCCGTCAACATTTATGGAGTGTCGGCTGCGTGTTGAGCTCACTCACTGCTAACTGCCAAGCTGGCTTAATGCAATCATCTATTTTCAATATGGAGGGGGAAAATATCCTCTATAATAAAAGGGTGATATGCAAATGGACCCTCACAGCAGAACCACTGGGAAGGACTGGTTGCTAGGACACACACTGAGCACCAGGGGGCAGACGCTCAATGCAGGAACTGCCCCTGCTGGTCAGTGCGCTCCCACAGGGGGAGCTCTGCTCAGCCACAAGCCAGGCTGCCAGAGGGATGTCTGACTGCCAGCTTAGGCCCGATCGCCCGGGGAGTGGGCCTAAGCCAGCAGGTGGACATCCCCCGAGGGGTCCCAGACTGCAAGAGGGCGCAGGCCGGGCAGAGGGACCCCCGCAGAGTGCACAAATTTTTGTGCACCAGACGTCTAGTATCAAATATAAAGAACTTCATTCCTTACAATCAGCTCTGAAAGAAAAGATTGGAAAACAGTAGCTATTTCCCAGCAGCGTGGCTCAATGGTGGGCATCAACCGATGAAGCAGGAGGTCAGGGTTCGATGCCCAGTGCGGGGCACCTGCCCGGGTTGTGGGTTGGATCCCCAGCGCGGGGCATGCTAGAGGTAGCCGATCCCTGATTCTCTCTCTTCATGGATGTTTCTCTCTCCCTCTCCCTCTCCTCTCTGAAATCAATAAAAACATATTTTTTAAAAAAAGCAAAGAAGGAATTGGATGCCTTCCTTTTAGTCCTCAGACAAACCAGGGGCCATAACCTCCTAGATTCTGTCCTACGACATGAAACAAACTTAATGGTTTCCCCTTTCTTCATCTTAAAAAGAAAACCCCCCAAAACAAACATACACGGACCCCAATGAAACTCCACCAATCGATGCCTGTTCTCCAACCCTCTCCTAAGCTCCAGATGCTGTATGTTTATTCAAGACACACCCGTTGGTGTTAAATCTTTTGCAAATATATTTTTGCTAGAGGCCCGGTGCACAAATTTGTGGGGTCTCTCGGCCTGGTCTGCGGGATCGGACTGAAACCATCTCTCCGACATCCACCGAGAGGTCCCGGATTTGTGAGAGGGTGCAGTCCTAATTGTCCAAACCCCAGCAGCAAGCTAATCTACCGGTCGGAGCATCGGCCCCCTGGTGGTCAGTGCCCGTCATAGCGGGCGGTTCAGCGGCCTTAGCATATCATTAGCATATTACACTTTGATTGGTTGAATGGCTTTTATTCTATAGGATAATTTTTCTCCCTGTGTTTCCCCACCCCCACCCCCTGCCCTTCTTTCGTCACCACCCCCTACCCCCATTATAGGGCGAGATGAACACCTACCTTCATAGGTGGGCGACCTGCGTCTTTAATACTTGCCTTTCTTTTTCTTTGACGGGGAACCCTGCGCCTGAAACGCACGTGTATTTGTAAGTATTCTGTGCACTCAGCGGTGTGCGTTACGGTGAAATGAATTCCGTGTGAATTAATTAAGGCCTCCGGCCGAGACGTCTGTTTCCATCGGACCTCCAGGGGCCCGCGGTGGATGCCTCGTTAGCAGAATCAGGCCCGAGGTTAAATGAGTTATCGACCCGCCTCTGGGCTGAGGGCGAGTTTGTTTCCGCCACAAATGGCTTGGTCCCCAGCGAGCACAGTCCTCGACTCCTCACCCTTCAGAACCCCTTGAATCTCGCCGTCGCCGACCCGTGGTTGAGCGTCGACCTATGAACCAGGAGGTCACGGTTCGATTCCCGGTCAAGGGCACCTGCCCGGGGGGCCCTTGTATTAAAGACGCAGGTCACCCACCTGTGGAGGTAGGTGTGCATCTCGCCATGTAATGGGGTAGGAGGTGACGAAGAAAGAAAGACGGGGGGGGGGGGAGAAATAGAGCGAGAAAAAAATATTCTATATCATAAAAACGTAATATGCTAAGTGTCCGCTTATCCGTCAACCCATCAAACATGCTGATGATATGAGAAGGCCGGTCAACCGCCCGCTATGACATGCACTGACCACCAGGGGGCAGGCTGCATCCCCAGTACGGGCGTGCAGGAGGCAGCTGGCCCATGATTCGCTTTCCTCATGCCTGTTTCTCTCTCTCTCTCTCTCTCCCTCTTTCTTCCTCCCTGACGTCCATGATAAAAAAAATAGATTTTTTTTTTTATAAACAAAAGTGCAAATACCTTTTTCAGTCCGGTCCTACGTTCTTTGTTTCGCATCCTCTGTTGACCTGTTGGGGGGGAAAAAAGGCAACACAGCAAACAGAAGACGTGAAGACATATCGGGACGCACGTTTTCCTGCGTCATCGACGAACGCCCACAAGAAAGTCCCAAAGAATAGAAAAGCAGATAGGCCCTTCCTTCACTGTGCGTGTATGCTTTTTGTCTTTTTTTAAAAAATATATTTTATGGATTTTTTTTACAGAGAGGAAGGGGGAGGGATAGAGAGTGAGAAACATCGATGAGAGAGAAACATCCGTCCGCTGCCTCCTGCGCATCCCCCACTGGAGAGGTGTGCTCCACCAAGGTCCATGCCCTTGACCAGGAATCGAACCCAGGACCCTTCAGTCTGCAGGCCGACGCTCTGTCCTCCGAGCCACACCGGCCAGGGCTATGCTTTCTGTCTTAAGGATGACGGGTCGTCTTGGGTGACGGCATCAGCGTGGCCCGATGGCGTCTGCGTCTTCACCAGCCTGTGCGTATTTCGCCAGTATTTTTGTAAAATTCATCTGGGTGGCAAGCCCCATCATAAATGGAATTTTGTTTTTTTCCCCCCCCACAATTCTTTATTCGGCCTGAAATACTCTTGGAGGATCTCGCTCGCCACGACGGCTCGATGCAGATGTATCGCCGAGGAGGCGTGGAGGGGGATTTTTAATTCGCTGAGCAGCTATGTGCCTTGGCAAGCCTGGCGCGCAGGGTCCCCTGGGAGCTGTGGGTAAAAACGCTGTGGCAAACGCTGAGGAGCAAACGCACGAGTAAAGATCATTCGAACCGTGGCCGGTGTGGCTCAATGGACAGAGCGCCGACCTATGAACCAGGAGAGGGCACGCAGGAGGCAGTCGATGCATGATTCTCTCTCATCATGGATGTTTCCCTCTCCCTCTCCCTCTCCCTTCCTCTCTGACATCAATACAAATATTTTTGTAAATATTTTTAATGGAAGGTAGGCGCCCTTCTGCCTCCCATCAGCCCCACCCTCCCAGGCCTTCACCCCGCGGTTGCCTGCGCCCGGCGGTCATGCATGCATGCATTTAAGTTTTATGGTTTACCTCTCCCCACCCCCTTACCCCCTCCCCCTCCCATCTGTCTGTCTCCTGCTTCTGCATCCACTTCATCCATCCGTTTATCATGTTATTAGCACCCAGTCATGCGTGAGATCATGCAAGGCCTGAACTACACACCCCCCCTGTGAGCTGCTCCAGCTCGGACGTCTTTCCCCAGCCTCCGCCTCGCACACTTGGAATTCAGAAAGCATTTGCTAAATTCAACAGAAAAGATAAAAAAAAAAAAAACACGCACAAAAAACAACAACAAAAAACTCAGCCGGCTCTGCAGGGCCCGTGGCATCGAATGCCGGCATTTATCTGACCCCTTAAAACCCTTCGCTCTAAAATGCCTCGTCGCGCCCCGGATCACGCACACAATCATGGACTCGGATGGGGGCGGGTGGGGAGCGAGCGTCTTAACTCCCTCATCCGAAATCTGCAGACGTCCCCGAAGGACACACCGTCCAGCGTCCGCTTTGAAAAGCCGCAGCGGAGGTCACGTTATTTTACTTTCTAAAGACACTTTCCTCTGCTGACGTCGCTGCAGACAAGGCCTGACCCCAAACCTGTATCCCGAGCCCGCCAAACTCACGGACGGCGGGCTGCGTACGGCTCGGCCAATAGAACAGCAGGTAAGAAAGTTTATTTTAATAAAAAATCTCGTCACTTGGTTTTTTACAACGTCCTGTTACACACAATCTAATCTAATAAGAGAGCAATATGCAAATTGACCATCACCCCAAGACACATAAGCCATGCCCAGCAGCCAAGCCACGCCCCCCAGCCAATCAGAGGGGCTGTATGCAAATTAACCCAGCCAGGACGGAGGCCGGCAGCCACGGAGCTAGAGCAAACAGGAGGCTTCTGTTGCAACTGCCTGCCTAGGCTGCCTGAGCCTCTGCTCATGGTAACAATGTTTCAATTATAGAAGCCACGGAGCTGAAGCAAACAGGAGGCTTTGTTACCTGCCTAAGCCTCTGCTCACGGCAACAATGTTTCAATTATAGAAGCCACGGAGGTGAAGCAAACAGGAGGCTTCCTTACCTGCCTAGTCTGCTCAAGGCAACAAAGTTTCAATTATAGAGGATAAATAAATCCCAGAAACCTGATTCCAGCCAGCCTCCCTGGGACCTTGGGTCAATGGGAGCTGTGGGCAGCCTGAAAATGGCCCTCAACCCCTCACCCCGGCTGCCCAGGTACCCCAGTAGAGACCCAAAACCTGAAAGTTGCAGATGGCGTCATCATCAGCTGACCTCAAAGCCAAGGTGGACTCAATAGCACAGGAGCCCAGTCAGCATGCCTCTGCAGTTATTGACCGATGACCTGTGAACCAACAAGGTCAAGGTTCAATTCCCTGTCAGGGTTGAGGGTCCGAGCCCCCGTCAGGGGCCTGCAGGAGGCAACCCATCCATGATCCTCTCTCATCATTGATGTTTCACTCTCTCTCTCTCCCTTTCTCTCTCTAAAATCAATTAAAAAAATATATAAAATATTTTTTTTTTAAAAAGGGAAAGATTGAGCCCTGACCGGTGTGGCTCAGTGGATAGAGCGTCGGCCTGCGGACTGAAGGGTCCCAGGTTCAATTCCGGTCAAGGGCATGTGCCTTGGTTGCGGGCACATCCCCAGTAGGAGGTGTGCAGGAGGCAGCTGATCGTTGTTTCTCTCTCGTTGATGTTTCTAACTCTCTGTCCCTCTCCCTTCCTCTGCAAAAAATCAATAAAATATATTTTTATTTTTTTTTTAAAAAAAAGAGGAAAAGATCGAAATAAACATGCTTTCTTCCTCAGGGAACATTTGGGCACGGGATGCAGTTCCTGGTACAGAAACTCGACAGGACACGCCCACTCCATGGAAACCACGCTGTGCCCTCCTGTAGGTTCCACCTGGACGTCCACTTTGACAAACGCCCTGAAGGGTAAGTGATCTTAAAGGTCTGCTGCCAGGGGAGCAACCATTACGCGCCCAAGGTGTGCTCTGCGCCCAGGGGCCAGTAACCATTCTGCGCCCAAGGTGTGCCCTGCGCTCAGACATGATTACAAAGTCCGAAATGACCTCCCTCCCCAGTATTTCCAGGGTCGCCCGTCTGACGGGGTAGCTTTCTGCATCTTGTAAGACTTGGAGAGAAGATGCCATGCAAAGGCGGGGGGAAAGGGGGTGTCCAGGAGCGTGTTTGGGGAGCAAGGCTGACCCTGCAGTGGGGGTGGGTCGTCTCCCACTCTCTGACGCAGCGCCCCGGGAATGCATGGCCCCCCGCCAAGCCTTGCGCCTGGGTTCCTGGCACCGAGGAGCTAGACTCTAACCCAGGGCGCCCCGCCCCGGCCCGCCCCGCCCAGGGCTGTGGGAAAGGCCCCAGTGAATGAGCTCATTGAGGCGCAACCCCCAAGGCGGAGGGGGGGGCTCCGGGCGACCCTGGCAGCGCCTCAAAGGTTTCCGGGGGGCGTCCTTTTGCACGGAAAAGCTCGGAAGGCCCCCCGCATGCGTCCTCCTGCTTAAATAAAGGGGAGTTGGGGGTGGGGGG
>PVJC01023103.1:0-26697 GCA_004026665.1 Murina feae
GGATTCATCCTCTTTCAAGGGCTCTAATCTCTGGACTACAATCCTCTGCCACACCCAGCCCCAATTCAGAACTCTTGCTACCCTCATTGAAATGTGTCCAAAAATACTGAATGGAATGAAAGTATGCTCTGGAAACCAGAAATAGGGGTTGATCATTTTCCCGTAGAAAAGTGAGGTGAGCCCAGCTGGTGTGGCTCAGTGGTTGAGCATGGATCTATGAATCAGGACGTTAGGGCACATGCCCAGGTTATGGACTCAGTTCCCAGTGTGGGGCACGCAGGAGGCAGTCATCAGTGATTCTCTCTCATCACTGATGTTTCTATCTCTCCCTCTCCCTTCCTCTCTGAAATCAATAAAAATATATTGTAAAAAAATAGAGAAATGAGGTGAGTTGTCCACAGCAGAGGAATTCACATGCCGCTGTTCAGGAACAGCAAGTACTGCCTACGCAGCCAGAGACGAGCAGAAACACCCCTGAGACTGGACAGAGAGAAAAGAGCAGGGAGCAGGGACGAGGACGTAGAAATTCCATTTTCAACATAAGTTGCGTCTTCCAGCTTTCCGCAAATAAACATGAGAGCTCGTGGCTGCTGTCCACTTCATGGTGTACCATCCGATGGATGAGGACGCTGAGGTCCAGGAAAGTGGAGTTAATTTGTCCCAAATCACACAACTGGTAGAAGCTAATGCCAAGACTCGACCCCAGGAAGTTTGCCACAGAGAGCTTTACGCTCTGCCATGACCCTATTCAACAACCCTGTGGGGTGGAGAACGAGATGGTGGAGAAACCTGGGTGCCAGGCCCAACACCGACCTGAATGGCCTTGGGCTCCTTGGGGGACAGCCCTTCCCTGAGCACAGGCAGCCTGGAGGCAGGCAAGGACCACGGGTTGTGGGACCAGAGGCCTTTAGGAGGATAAACGCTCAAGAGGAGAAAGTTCGCTGAGGCCAGGGACTGGCTGCGAGGCGGGACAGAAGGACAGCCAGGAACTGGGCAGTGAGGGCACCACACATTCCACTCCATCATCCATGGACAACCATCAGGAAGTCTTGTCTTGTATCCGAGTCATAGACACAGCCAAGACATAGAAAAGAACAGGCAGAACTATGGAGGAAACCAACAGGTTAGAGTCACAGCAACTGAGAAAGGGATGGAGGGATGGAGAGAGGGATGAAGGGTGAGGAGGGTGAAGGGACAGAGAGGGAGGGAAGAGAAGAGGGGAGGAAAGAAGAGAGAGGAGAGGGGAGGGGAGGGGAGGGGAGGAGAGGAGAGGAGAGGCGGGAGAAAGGGAGGGAGGGAGGGAGAACGGGTACATGTTGGTACCATGGATTCCACTTGGCTAATATGAAAAGTTACTAACATAGTAGTCTTTCCAAAGAGGAAGCAGAGGCAGCACAGGGAGCATGAGAGCCAGTGGCCTTGGCCCCAGCACTCAGCAGCTGCAAGGGGAGTCAGGTTTAAATTGTGGTCCTGCCGCCTGGAGCCCACGGCCTGCAGAAATCCGCCTGGTGTGGAGCTATACTCATAGGAGGTGTATCGGAGACGGGTCCACGGGAGCAATGACGGTGGCTCACTCATAGCCCCTAAATCGCCTGTCCTTGTGGCTGACTGGTTTTGTGCTTGTCCACAAAGGCTCCCCGTGAGGGACCCCTCCATCGTGAGAGCGCAATCCCATCGCTCGAGGGCTGAGAATTGCCAGGACGCTCAGAGCTTCATTTCCTATCTATTTTCTTATAATCAATCAGTTTTATTTAAGAAGGAGGAGGGGGGAGATATAACTGCAGACCAGGGGAAATGGATACTGCTTAGAGAACCATTATACATAATAGCCCCAGAAGGTTTAGCTGTTCCGATGATCATTAAAGAAACGAATGGAGTTGGTTTTCAAAAACGTTCCAGCTCCCCCTGCATCTGCCAGATCAGATACAACAAAATGAGGGGGCTATTTCCCCTTCTCGACCCACGTTCAAGTGTATCCCAAACAGCCCTTCACTCAGCCCCTCCCACCTCTGCTGCCTCTACGATACCAATGCAGAGCCCATCTGTGGCCACCAGAAGCAACCAATGAATAGTCTGGGGCCGCTCATCACTGCGGTTACCGGTGGCTCGTGTTTAAACGCCCCGGCCAGCACACCCTGCGGGACCCAGCCTGAGAGTCTAATTACTCTCACAATTCCTTCATTATCCAGTTGGTGGTCTTTTGAGTCATAAACAGCCAGTCCATATATCCGCTTCCTCTTCTCCTTGGACAATCAGCATTTAGCAAGGAGCCCCCATCAGTCAGCACTGGTGGCCCGAGCAATGGGGGACCATGGAGGTGGCTACTGCAGACACCTACCTCGGACACCTGAGGCCAGAAACGGCCTCCCTCCTCCGTCACAGGATCACATAACTGCAAAGACATGAAAAAGCCCATCCTCCTCTGGAAAAAATGGAAGGGCCGGCTCTGGAGTCTGAAAAAACTGGTTCGAATCCTGGCTGGTTTGTCTGGCCACCACCGGGCACATCCCTTCCCTTCCCTCATCTGTCAGCTGTGGGAAAGAATGCCGTCCACTTCTTAGGATGAAATGACCACAGTCAACATTGAGACAGAAGACACCACACAGTACAAAGGCCAGTCATAACTGGTTTGATCCTATAAAAACTAAGAACAGTCATATAAATTGACCTGAGTCACAAACCAATCAAAGAGGTGAAAACACAAAGAACATGGCAGAATAATCTGCAATGTCCAGGTGATAGGGACTGTGATATCGTCTCTTACTGTTACCCAACTAGGCATGCTGTCCTGTGGCCTCGCTCACCCCACTACTTCTCCAAGACCAACCAACCACACATGGACCTCTGACCCATCCAAACCGCACTCTGGCCTCCCCGGCACCCCGACTTCCAACCCCTGAACTCAGGCTCTGGCAGGATGCGGAGTGGCTATTCCATGTGGGCTGAGGAGTGGGAGGAGGGGAGAATGGGAGTGTGGGCTCATCAGCCCTTTACTCAGACTGAGAGCCTGCAGCTCCCACAGGCTCATTAGCTCGTGCAGCTTCGCCTTGTCTGCACCCCACTTGAGAAATGTGAGCTCAGCTCTGAGGGCCTCCGAGGCCCCCCTGGCTCCCCCTAGGCTGTCACAGGCAGCCTCTCTCACCCTCAGTAGGCAGCTGCCCAGAGGACTTGCTTGCAAGCCCTGGAGAGAAATGAGGGAAGTAAGGGAACAGGAGCAAGAACTGGCTGGGAAGCAGGCAGACCTGAACTCGCTCACCTGGGACTTCCACCCTGGACTTCCACCCTGCTTGTCGTTTACACCTCACATCATCAGAAACCGGAGTCCAGAGCACAAAGTAAGCAGTTGGAGGGGGTCACTCAGCCACTTTACTGGCCAGCTCAGGACAGAACTCAGGGCTTTTCCCAGGTCTTCGCATCAACACGCTACAGCTCACCAGGTCCCCTTCTTCCAGGCCCACTGAGCCCGCCATTGAGGCACAGCGGGTCCCTGCTTCTTTGGGTAAATGTCCCTCGGGGCAGGTTGCTAACTGGGTATTGGTGTGCTCACGCTACCCACCCTGCAGGCAGCCCTTCTGCTGAACCGCACAGCAGACATTCTTCCCCGACTCCTCACTGTCTAGAGCGGTGGCTCCCAGATTTGTGTGGGCATCGGAGCCACCTTGAGGGCTGGCTAAAGCATAGGCACCCTGGGCTGCACATCCCCGAGGCACCTGTGGTGTGAGCATGAGTGGAGCCCGGGAATGTGCATCTCAAACAAGTTCCCAGGTCAGAAGTCTCTCTCCCAAATTTTCCAATCCAGTGACACGTGGCGAGGATGGCGGCTCAGAGCCCATGGACCACTCTGGTGGCATTGCGCGCGCCGGCCTGAAGCTACTGCTCTTGGACACACAGCTCGGATCTCCCCTGTGACCACAGACAGATGCCGCCGAGCCAAGGACGTGCTCACGCTGTGCATCCCAGCTGACAGCCGATTCTCCCAGGAAACCTCTCCAAGGAGCTACAAAGCATCCACAATTTATTTAATTTTGAGTTAATTCTCCTTCACTAACTGCTAACTCCAAGTTCATGTTTCCCTCTAGATACGCCGTTTCAACTCTTTTTGCACAGTCAACACTCAGAATCCCACCTCGCCCCATATGCTTCCAGGGCGTGACAACAGGTCGCCTTCACTTTGGGAAACGGGGGCTTCACATCAGGGCCCGCAGGGTCACTCCTATGTCCGAGGGCTTCCACACTCAGGAAATAAAAACACAGTGCAGCAGTCAGATTGGAATTTCAGAGGAAACTAATAATTTTATGTTAGTACAAGGATACCCCATGCAATATTTGAGATACACTTATCGTGCAAATTGTTAGATGCGTATCTGAAATTGTAATGAACAGAACCTTGTATTTTATCGGTAACGCTGCTGCACCTGTGTACGCATTCAAACACATAGAGAGAGTCTCGGCTCGGCGTTACTTGCTAGGAAAACAAGCCAGATAAGCAGGGGTATGTAGGAAATGTGTAAAAACTGGCCATTGGGAGATGCCTTTTAATGTTTGCTTGTGCGTGGAGTTCCTGCAACCATCTTGCAAATATGAGGGGCCAGAAGGCCGGCTGAGATGCCCATCCAGAGCAGCGTTACCGAGTCATAGAACCGATGGCTGCACCACCTGCCTCCAAGAGCTCGTATGGTGAGACAAACATATGCCTATTCAAGCCACTGCTAGCTGGTCTCTCTGTTACTAGGACCCAAGTGATTCCCAACAGATACACAGCACAAACTGCTCTTAGCCATTGGTCTTACATTCTGCCCCTCTCTCCCTCCCTCCCTTCCTTTTTCCCTCCCTTCTTCCCTCCCTTCCTTCTGCCTTCCCTCCCATTTATCCAACCATCTATCCGCTCACCTGCTCACCCACCACCACAGAGCACCATTTATGTATGCACCCTATTCGATGGTGCTAGACCTGCAGGGAGGTGTCACAATTAGTGCCTCTGGCTGTCGGGGAGCCAGTCACCACTGCTTCCCATCAGGGCCTCTTCTGGAAGGCACTTTGTAAGTCTTTCAGCTGCCACCAGGGTACCGGCTTCGTTCCTTCCTGGTCTGATAAGGCCCCAGACCCTCTGCTGGCCCAGTTCTCCTCACCTCAGTACTTGCTTAAGGTCAGGTGACAACACTGTAGAAATCCAAAAAAAGCCACAGGAGCCCTTGAGGGCCCATAAGTCCACTCCAGGACACGCAAGTTCCCACAATGGGACAGAAGTGCTCTTAGAAACAGGTTCCCTGAGAGCTGTTTACCCAACACGCACTTCACCGGCATTCACTTCTTTCTCTGCTGCAACAAACAGAAAAGGAAACAACGCCTGAAGGACGAAGATCGCGAAAACCGCACCGGGCATCACGGAACCAATCACGTCCTAACATTTTCCCCGACATGTTCCTCCAAAGGCATGTCCCCAAGAGCCAGGCTGTCCCACCCCGTTCCCATCCCGCCCACAGCATTCGCCATTCACTTACACCCCTGAGAGAGCCCCTTCTTTGTCATCACTCTGCTTTTATTCCTGCCACCTCAGCTCGAAAGCCTTTCTCTTTGTCATTCCTAGGTTCCTGCAATACCTCGTGATATACACCACTTAAGAAGAGGCTCAACAATAAAAAATATAGAGGCTCAGTCTCAACACTGCAGTGTGGGCAAGCTTTTCCGACCCACTGCGGACAATCCCGCGTACGAGCCAAACGTGCTGTTATTTACTGTCAGCTCACAGTCCCCTATTAAGATATTGACTAACTATGTCCAGAGAGCAAATGCCCCAACATGTCAGTACCTTCAGGTGTCAATCAAAGAGACAGACCGCAGCCGAGGCCCACCCCCTCCTCTGAGGACTGCTGCTCAGTGTGGTCCATCCGAACCACAGCCGGCCTAGTCCAGCACCACACTCCGCAGAGACAAACCAGATGCCGGGGAGAAAGCCAAGACAGTGACCAATTGATGCGGGCATGGGGGCTGGACACGCTGGAAGGCACAGGATGAGGCTAAAATAATAAACAGACAGGAGGCTGTTTAGAGGAAAACTGCTCACATGGAGGATAATTAATTAATGTGTTGCCTGGACTCCCAGAGGCGGTTCCAGAAGCTGAAGTCTGAGTACTTTTAATAGACTGTGGTTCCTACTGGGGGGAACCAACATACGCCACAAAGAGCCAGCTGGACACGTGGCCGACAGCCTGGGCTCCGTCCATCCTGACCTGCCATTATTTTCTGGAGGGCGAAATGGCTGTCCCCACCCCAACCCCAAGTCCCTAGCTGTGACCCACCCTGACACTGTCCTCCCCTCCACAGGTTATATCAGCCAGGGGTCCCTGATCCACAATGGCACCTGGGAATTTCACCCAGCAGTACTGAACCCATCATACATATTCTCAGGGGAATCCTATATAATCCTCCTATATAATAAAAGCCTAACATGCTAAGTGTCCAGTCATCCAGTTGGCCATTCAACCAACCAAAGCATAATATGCTAATGATATGCTAAGGCCACTCAACCACTCACTGTGACATGCACTGGCCACCAGGGCGCCGATGCTCCAACCAGGTTAGCTTGCTGCTGGAGCCCGGTCAATCAGAACTGAGTGAAACGGGCTGGACACACCCTGGAGCCCTCCTGCAATCCCTCCCCACCTGGCCAATCTCCCGCATTCCTCCCTGGCCCTGATCATGCACCAGTGGAGCCCCTCGGCCTGGCCCTCGCCCTCTTGAAATCTGGGCTGAGGAACATCCCCACCCTGAGTGCACAAATTTTGTGCACCAGACTCCAGTTTTAAATAAGACACAAAGAGATGCTATTAGTGACTGGAGGTGCCAAAGCTGGCGACATACAGAGCTGGACTGGTGGACCATACCAGGTTGTGCAAAGAAAGAAAGAACATAGGGAGCCGGACAGGAGGAGGAGGGAGGAGAGAACTCAGCTGATGAATAAAGAAAGGCGGAGAAGGTCAGCGTATGGTATTGGGGAACAAGAGAGAAAGACCGGGAGAAAGTCAGAGGGAAAAGATGGAGAGACAGAGACAAGAACAGAAAGACAGACAGACCCTCATGGCTTCCTACATCCCTGATGAGAAGGCCTTGATTTCCAATATTCCAGGTAAACACTAAGCGTGACTTCCTGTCCCTAGGTTTGGGGCATGTACATGTGTCTCATCACTAACACAACCATCCCCCTTTTCAAACCTGAGCAGAGCTGTGTGGCAACTAAAATGGGCAGGAATAGAATGGGCACCACCATGAATCACTCCTCCTGAGCTAAGTACAAAGCTTACTGCCCCTTCGAGTCAAAACAGGCCTGCATCCAACACACAAGTGTTGAACATCCTCTACGTCTTTGACCTTGTACTTAGCGCTGGGTTCAAGGGATGAATCAAAGCACAGCTGGTGCCCACCCACAGAGCACAGAGCAGAAGGGAGCTGTCCAAGGCCACACAATTATGATGCGGTCTGGGAAGTGCTATTTATAACCAACATTAGCAAGGAGGTACGGGAAACGGAGTTTCTGCCAGCAGGGGACAGGTGGGTGCTGGTCAAGAACGCCATCCTGGGAGAAGCAACGTCTAAACCAAATCCCAGCAAGAACCAAGAATCAGCTGGGGAAGCGAGGAGAGAAGGGCCTTCCAGGCAGCCGGGCTCCATTTGAGTGCTGATGGCTCCTCTTGGTGGGAGAATTTACACCACAGAAATGGGCAGATACTGCCTACCAGGGCCTTTTTTTATTCTTTTCTAGGAGTTGCTTGAGCAGTGCACACTTGGAGAAAGAACAGCTCCCAGGGCCCAGGGAGAGAGGGAGGCCTTTCATCCCTGAACCTCTCATGTAATCACTTCAGAACCTGGGTTACATGCAAAGGAATTCTAGAGACTACCATCCCCATACTACCTTTCTTCTACCAACTGGTTCATTTCTACAGACATTTTTGGAAGTCCTACTATGTGCAATGTTCTCTAAGGTGTGGAGGTTGAAATAAGAATGAAATAGGTAGTGCTGATTCCAAGAATCTTACACACAGACACGGCTATGATGCCAGGCAGATTTGGGTAAAGGATGGTGTGCGAGGTATGACCAAGGAATCCTGATAAAGGGGAAAAAGGGTGTGGAATTCGGAGAAGGACAAAGATGGTGTTGGAAGAAGGTATGTGTGCTGGGCTTGGAAGGAAATACCCTGCCATCTGTACAGTCATTCGGAGCCCCTCGTCTTCGCCCATGCCAATGTATTAGGGTGTCTTCGGGGCACCCCACTCATACCCACAGCTCCCAACACACCACCTTCAGCCTGAACAGGGCCCGGCTCAGGACACCAGTGCAACCGGGATTCATCACTGAGTCCAGCCCTTGGTGGGAAGAGAATGAGGGAGTCTGGATGTACCAGCAGGACACCTAGGGTGTGAGGGCTGAGCAATCTGGTTCTCTGCTTCAAAATGGAATGAAGCCAACTGTGTGATCCGTGAGGAAGGGCAAACGAGGCGTAGTGGAGAGAGTATGAACCAGGAGGAGCCCCCAGGGATAGTGTGGTGGGACGGGGCAAGGGGGCAGGAAAACAGGAGGAACACTGGGAAGTGACAAAGGCAGGGGACACATCCTGCGGAGCAAGAGGAGTGTGGGCAGCGGAGCGTGCCACAGTGACGATGCCAGGTGGGAATCAAGCAGTCAGAGGAGCGACAATGACAGGATGCATGTTTTCTCTCCTAAAAAGTCTGCATGCAGAGGTGAGAAGGGTGAGGAGAAAGAGCACCGAGCAAAGCAGAGAGAGAGGCAGAGTACCCGGATGAAGGGCATCGAACATGAACATGACAGGCCTTTCCCGATGAGGTCGACGATGCTGTGGAGTCAGATGTGACCCAGGGCTATAGGCCAGGACCCCACAAGCTCGCCCTTCACACCCTCATCTGTAGGCCCAGGTGGGCTCATAACCAGGACAGAATTGCCTCAGATCAAGAAGGGAAGGGCTGCCATTGATTAGCCCAGCACCACTCAGAGAGTCTGCACTCAAGTTGAGGTGGAGTGCTTGAACGGAGGAGGAAGTAAACCACAAGGCACTCACTGCAGGCCCCAGCCACTGAATTCCCATCTAGGACTCGTCGGTACAAAGCAACTCTTGAATTTTTCACATAGCCCGAGCTCCTAAAGATGAGAAGACTACAGAATTTCAGAAATGCGACAGTTTATAGCCTGCAACACACTCAAAACAGCATTAATGTAATGAGCTGAAACACTGATGAACTTTTTAGCACATTCGGAGTTATTTACACTGCGAAATGCATGCCTAAGGACTGCGTGCTTGACTCAACCAGAGAAGGCACATCTATCTTTCAAGTGTTAATTTGCATTTCAAACTTTGAGCTTTCATACAGAGAAGTTGGCTTTTCTCTTTTGGAATCAGGAAATCAAGAGAGACTGACCGATTTTTTTGACCCATTCACCCATACACCTACCCATCTGTACATCCATCCATCCATCTATCCACCCACCCACCCACCCACCCATTCTTTCACCCTACCTCCTTTCTTTCCTATGACATTCCCACCACTCAGGAATGCAAAGAGATAATCCTTCTTTAGAAAGAGAGACAAACAAAAGGACATACAAAGTAATCCATTAAGTATAATAATCAGAAGACTCTTCAGGGCATTTGCAAGTTACTTTTGTTTTTTGGTTCCCTTTGTCCTAAGAACTGGCTGGAAGGCCCCTTCAACCTTCATATTTCAAGGAGGGAGGGTTCATGTTTGGGCTCACAGCTTTTCTTTCCTAATTACACCTGCCTCCATCACTCTGTAAACAAAGGGTCAAGTCACCAATCACCTCTTGCTTCTGTTCAGCGGGGTGGCTGGTGGTCACAGCCCTTCACAGCCACGGGTCAAGAGTGGATGGAAACAAATGCTCGCCAAGCCTGAAGGACCACACAGGCCCTCCACTGTGTCCCCTGGAACAGTGAGGGCATCTCAGGAACATCATGTGGGGAGAGGTTAGGAGAAGGACAGATGAGGGGATTCACGCCTCCTTGTCCTGCTCTACTTTAAGCAGCAACATCCTATATAATAAAAGGCTAATATGCAAATCAACCAAACGACAGAATGACCAGTCGCTATGGCGTGCACTGCCCACCAGGGGGCAGACGCTCAACACAGAAGCTGCCCCCTGGTGGTCAGTGCATGCCCATAGAGGGAGCACAGCTCAGTCAGAAGCCAGGCTCCAGCGGAGGTGGCGGGATCAGCAGGCAGACATCCCCTGAGGGGTCCTGAACTGCGAGAAGGCACAGGCTGGGCTGAGAGATGCCCTCCCCAGCCCAAGTGCATAAATGTCATGCACTGGGCCTCTAGTGTTAAAATAAAAACAGTTATTGAGATATAGTTCATTTACCATAAAATTTACCCTTTTAAAGTATACAAATCAGTGTTTAGCATATTCTCAGAGTTGTGCAACCATCCCAGATTCCAGAACAATTCCACAACCCCAAGGAGAAACCCTGTATCCATCCAGTCACTCTCCCAACCCTTGGAAACCACTCATCTCCTTGCTGTCTCCATGGTCTGGCCTATTTTGCTATTTCCCACGAATGAAATTATACATTATATATGGCCTTTGTGTCTGCGTTCTTTCACGTAATGTTTTGTTCAAGATTCAATCATGTTGTGGCACTATCAACACTTCATCCCTTTTTATGGCTGAGTAATATTCCCTCATATGGACAGACCACCCTTGGTTTATGCATTCCTCAGTGCACAGGCATCTCTCTGGGAAGTTTCCACTTGTTGATTATCATGAATGTGTGGCTATGAACACCTGTGGACACGTTTTTGCTGGAGTACCTGTTATCAATTCTCATGACATATATCGAAGAGTCGTATTGCAGGGGTAGATGCTAATTTTACGTTTAATTTTTTTAGGGACTCCCAAACAACTTTCTAAAGTGGCTGTGACATTTTATAGCCCCCCCCCCCCCCCCCCAGCAATGTATAGGTTCCCATTTCTCGACACCCTCTCCAACACTTGCTATAGTCTGTCTTCTTTATAATTGCCACCCTAGTGTGTGTGAAGAGGTTTCCCATGTGGCTCTGACTTGCATTCCCCCAGTGAGTGTCTTTTCATGTGCTTATTGGCTATTTGTATATCTCCTCTGCCCATTTTTTAACTGGGCCATGTGTCCTGTCGTCATTGAACTGTAAGAATGCTTTGTCTACTCTGGATATAAGTCCCTTATCAGATGTATGATTGCAAATATTTTCTCCTATGTTTTAGGCTGTCCTTTCACTTGCTTGCTGATATCCTGACTTTTTTCAGTTTTTGCTTGTGCTTTTGTAACCAGACAATCCACAGGTCCGGGCTGCCTGTCACTGCTTGAGCCAATTAAGCAGAAACAGGGTTGAATCCTCCCTGAGCGTTTCTTCCAGTACTGATGGCAGTATGGGAGAGCAGCAGGTCACCCATAAAAGTCTGCTCTGCCCCCCACCATAGCCAGCGGGGTAGGAGGACAAAGATTAGATGGGGAAGTAGGCAAAAGGGGAAGCCACACAGGCAGTGTATAGGTCTTCCAAGGGCTAGTGATATGCAAAAGGCTGGGGGTTTTCAAAGGGCTGGCGATTCTGGTTTCTGCAACAAGGCTGTTAATCTTTCCATGATAACAGGCAGCTCCCTGATGAGGAGGATGGGCTGCATTTCCAGGTGAGCTCCCAGGTCCCATGTGTAACTCTCAGCCAGGTTAGAATGTGCCTTCTTTAATCAGAACAAAACAATCACGGTTAATAGAGCATGATTAATATTTCAGCTATAATAATTATAGCTGATCCCCAATATTCTATTTCTGCCCCCTGTCACTTTGGGCGTCATATCTAAGAAACTGTCACCTAAACCAAAAATGTACTTATTTTTTTCCAACAAAGAGTCCTACAGTGTTAGCTTTTATGTTTATTTGAGGTCTGGGATCCTGTTAGACGCCCAGAGCAAGGACGATGGGCCAAGTACAGAAACTCACCAGGGCAGAAAGCCCCGATGCCTGCCCAGGGGCAAAACTGGGCAAACAAGACCCTCACCCCCAGGGTAACCTCCCTCCCCTGGCATATCACTCACTGGTCATGGAGTTTGGACCCAAATCTTGCATATCGATGGCCATGCGGTGTAGACTCCCTGACCTTTTCCTCCTAAAGACAACACCTAGGCCTCAGTGGCATTTCAGCTCCAGCCCCCCAACAAAGAACAGCAAAACCAGACAAAGGACACCTGGTTACCTCAGGACCAGCTACACTGACTAATGGCCCATGCACCAATCCATGGAGTCCATGACCCTGAAACAGGACACCTGGAAAGCTGATGTATAGTCTGCTGAGATCCTCCCGAGCCCTCCCCTAAGATTCCCACCACAGAAGAGAGACAAGCCCAGGACCAAGGACCCAGTGAGCGCTCTCCCTCCAAGGAGCACGCCCAGGCCATTCTCCCACAGGCAAGTACCTCCGCCCCCACCTCTAAGGGACCCCACGAGACTTGCAACCAGGGGAGCCATGGGCTGTAGCTAAGCCCCTGAACCTGTCTCCAAGGCCCCCTCTTCTCTGTGCAACCCTTCCCTTTGGACATCCCCCTCTCCTTTCCCCTTTTCCTTCAATAAATTCAATTTTCTTTCATCACCATCTGAGATGGCCCTTTAGCCTGCCCGTGCACCGCCGACTTTAACCTTTCTGATCCATTTTGAGCTGATTTTCAGTTTTAACCTTTCGAGGTGATGGCACTCCACACGAAATCTGCTGAACTCTCCCAACAGCAAACCACCTGGTTTTAGAGATTCAAGAAGGGAGGGGCCATCTGCCCACCGCCTGGTGAGTTTCAGGCATGTGGACTAGGTTCCGGGTCGGGAGGCAGAGATGCTGTCACTCGATTCCTTACAAAACATACTTGTATGTCAGGTAATCCAGTTTGGTTCTTAGTGCTGTCGTTTTCTACTAATATTTATTATTGATTTTCTGTTGTTCATCCTCACACGTGGATATTTTTCCATTGATTTTTAGAGAATGGAAGGGAAGGGGAGAGACAGAGAGATGATGTGAGAGAGCCACACAGATCAGCTGCCTCACACACGCGCCGTGACCAGGGCTGGGGATGGAGCCTACAACCGAGGTATGTGCCCTTGACTGGAACTGAACCTGTTTGAGGGCCAACGCGCTATCCACTGAGACAAACCAGCCAAAGCTTCTGCTAATTTAATGTCCTGGGAGGCCCTCAGAGGGAGAAGGCTGTTGGTGAGATGCCAACCAGTTCCCCAACCCAGGTGTGCTGGAAGGCTGAGGAAAGGCACTCCCACTAAGTACAGGGAAGTACGAGGACCCTGGGAGGTGGTGTGGGTGTGAGGGCCGTGTGCCAGTCAAGAGGGGCGGTGGTTTTCTGAGATTCTTCATTTCGGAGAGAAACTAATCATGCCCTCCACAGCTGGCATATGGCAGCCAGCAGGGCTCCCAGGGCCTCAGCAGACCCCTGGGGGAGGAGAGGGGAGGAAATGGGGAAGAGGGAACCATGTCTGTTCTGGCATCTCTACTTCCAAAAGGAGCTCGGAAGCATCCCTCTCCTCTGGCTGGAGTTAGCTTTCTCGGTTACCATGGACCAGCCCCATTGATGCCCACTGCCCCAGCCTGATCTCCAATGGCATCCTCCTCCATTCTCTACAGCACTCCAGTCCAGTGCATACATGATAAGCTATTATTAGCAGTCAATTCACACGGCAGAACAGCCTGGGGTGCCGAGCTTTGAAAAGTCTCCTTCTCATCCTAATTCTCAGCCTGATCCTTGGCGTCTGCGCCTCCTGCCCCTGGCATCAGAGACATAGCATGAAGAAGGTAGCAGGGTACGGGCGTACCTCTCCGAGGGCTGAACAAGATTTCATAAACCCCGGAGCCCACAGCCACCCTGCTCTGGTATTGGCAGCAGCAGCAGGACAATGAGGCTGGGAGCTTCCAGCTGGCGGAGCCGTTCGTCCCCCCTCCTCCCATCTCCTGGCGGTGGTCTTCAATGACAGCCTGTGATGCGTGGACGCAGAGAAGCTAAGGGAGGCGGTCAGAGAAGTGACCCTCAAAAATGTGCCCACAGAAGCAGATGAGGGAGCTTCCCACAGACACTGGAGCAGCTCCTGACTCACGGGGGGGGGGGGGGGGGGGGGGGAGTGGGAGAGAAGAGCAGAGAAACATCCAGCTCCTCCATGGGCCTGATGAAGATTAATATCTCCTCCCTGACTAGATGAGGTGGCTTAATCGCTGCTATTAATACAAAATCACCGAGGGCCAAAGATGAGGGCGTGGAGGGAGGTGGGGGATGGGATGAGAATACCGTGCTGAAGCTACAAGGATGCGCAAACATCGGACGCATGAAGACGGGGTTTCTGAATACCGGAGAGTTAGCACAGGCACCTGCTGGCCGAATTCAGAAGTTCTTCCTGCTTTTCCCACTAAGACCCTTTGACCTCCTTGACTGAGCAGGCTGATCTCAGAGACCATGGCTGGGTGATGTCTGCGGACAGACTAACCACCACCCCTGTGCCATCCCATGATTCCAAGCACGACAGCTCAGGTGTGGGCTTCCAACTCTGCTCCCCATGACCTTCAAGACCCAGCCCAGGAGGCCCTTTTAGGAAGCTTTCCTGACATCCCCAAGTAGTTATCAACCTTCCCTTTCCACTCCCAAAGACAGGCATGCCACTTCTAGTACCGTCGTTACCTTGGCCTGCAATGGATGTCATCGCCCCAAGAAGAGCCTGCTACCCTCAGACTTAACTTCTTGCTTATCATCCCGCAACCTCCCTTACCCATTAGGCAATGTCTCCATCACCTAATACGTTTCCTCCGAAGACTCATCATTCCCAGCAAATGACCACGTGGAGGAAGGTCAGTATCTCAAGACCAACAAGAGAACGAGTTGTCTTGAGGGCAGGGACCATGGCTTAACCCTCCTGGAGTCTTTCTCAGACTCTCGTCCGATACCAAGCACATACTGGGCACTTAACCGATGGCTGCTTCAACAGCTCACAGGAAACCGGGGAGCAGGAAACGGAGGCTCAAGATCAGTTGGCTGCTGCCCAGAGGGGGCCTCAGCATCCACAAGGAAATGAGCAAACACATGGCAGATGGCACAGGGCCCACCTGCACAGGCCTTACCTGCTCCAAGTATCAGGACCTTTCTCAAGGGGGAGGTCATATTAACAAAAAGGCAGCAAAAGGGGTACCCCCGCACCCCACTCCCTACAAATCCTCACTCACTCCAACTCGGGGTGACTTTTCATCTGAGATAAGCTCAGGATTCCTGACTCCCCAGATCCCACACCATCTGACCTCCGGTCTGGAGGGCTGGGGAAATGGGGAACTGGCCTGGAGAATCCCAGGAGGGCAGCCCTGGACAGACAGCGGTTACCCCCGTGGTTCACAGACAGAACCAGAACCATCTCATTACGGGGAAGAAAACCTCCCAATGTGAAGGGGACTCACTTGGCATTCATTCAAGAAGACAAATCATCGGGAAAATGTGTCTGATGAACCAATACACCTGCTGTGTGTCTGACCACCAGCACACTGGGACACGGCGCACACACATGTGCCATAAATGCTGCGGCAGCCCAGCCCCCACGGAGGCCTCTGTGCCCAGCTCTGCACTAGATTAGTCTGGACAACACTAGAGCTCACCTACACTTAGAAAAAAAAAGGTGATACATCATGTAATAACATGCCTCCTAGGTAGGTCAAAGAAGGCACGTTTACAAAGTGACACTATCACCCCCACTGTGTGCGATATGCATAGTAGGGGATTTAAAGAGGCCCCTAAAGCCACTTTGATCCATCGAGGTGCTTTCATGATCACAGGAATGGAAACATCTATGAAAAAAACTAGCAGGTGAAAGATCCCTAGGGTTAGTGGCAAGCGTCTCCAGTGGAATGGAGGCTTTCCTGACGGCACAGGTGTGCTGGAGTCAAGTGCAGAAGTGCTGAGCCAGCATCACACCAACCCCCACTGAGCAGAGTGTCTTCAAGCAGCAAGATTCTGGC
The DNA here is from genome assembly GCA_004026665.1 of Murina feae. Lineage (NCBI taxonomy): Eukaryota > Metazoa > Chordata > Mammalia > Chiroptera > Vespertilionidae > Murina > Murina feae. The sequence continues at coordinate 16,039 of PVJC01023103.1, forward strand.
TGATGCACCAATACCCCCCATACACCCCCATGAGCTTCCTCTTTAAGCCAGGAGCCGGGCAGACCCTGCAGGAGGGGATGCGGAGGGTCAGGCATGCTGAGGCAGCACAGCCAGGGCGCCTGGACATGTGGCTGGGAGGGGGCAAGCGCGCTCTCCCTCTCATTTCGTGCCTCTCTCCATGGCGCCCTGCTGGCAGCCAGTCCAGTCCAGCCGCGTGCAAGTGAGGCCTCTGCTTTGTATTTACTGGGCAACCACTATGTGCCAGAAGGGATTCTTTATCCCACATTTCATTTGCAGTTACAGACCTGCAGCGTATCGATAAATGACTCATCAAAACTAAAACCAATAAACAGCTAGCTGCGACTTCCTGAGAGCCCAATATGGCCAGCTGCCTGCATAAATCACACTGGGGCTTCAGGATAACCCATGAAGAAGATTCAGTGGATTCCATTTCTACAGGGAAGACTGAGGCTTAGAAAAAGTAAGAGGTGTGTGCCCGTGGCCACGCAGGCGGAGTGGCATGGACAGGTGTCCAGCCCAGAGCGTCCTGCCTGCAGAGTCCTGGCTGGCTGTGCTCCCTCTCAGGTGGCGGGCGCCCTCTCGGGTGAGCCGGGGCAATCAATGCTCAGCACACGAGGGAAACCTTCCCAGCTCCCTCCCGCCCAGGCCTTTTCACACACCTCTGTGCCTTCCCAAATGCCGAAATACCCCCTCCTGGGCTCAGAACACTCTCACTGCCCTGCCAAACCTCAGCCCCTCCTTCTCCACGAAGATTCCTCCAACCTCTGGCCCGTGCAGGGCCCCATGGCCTCCTGTGCTGCGTCACCACAGTGCCCACAACATGCGGGGACTTCTGTGTCATCCCTACATCCAGGGAAATGCCCTGCTCATCTCTGTTCACTACATACATACATTATAATGCCGGGGGGGAGGGGTGGTCGCAGAAAGGAGCTGTGGGTGGGCTCTAAGCCCACAGGCCGGGTCTGCACTCAGGGCTGGGACCTGGGACAAGTTCTCAGCCTCCTGCGCCTGAATGATGAAAGGGAAATGAAGAAGCTGCCTGTCTTGAGAGGAAAACGTGAGCACTTAGAACAGGGCAGGAGGCGAATGCTCCCTGAGATCACCCTCATCATCCTGAGGTAAGACTGGACGTAGGAGCCTGCTTCTCGCACCTGGCACTGCACAGTGACAGAGCAGACACAATCCGCCCTGCCAGGGTCTCGCTGCTCCCACCTGCCCCGGGAGCCTCTGGGAAGCACTGCAGAGCTCATCTGGGGCCAAGGTGGAGACCACAGGCAAAAAAGATGCCTGCAATTAGAAAGGACAGATGCACCCCTATGTTCATAGCAGCACGATTCACCATAGCTAAGATTTGGAAACAGCCTAAGTGCCCATCAGCAGATGAATGGATTAGATAGCTGTGGTACATCTAACAATGGAATACTACGCAGTAGTAAAAAGGGAATTCTTACCATGTGCAACAGCATGGATGGAACTGGAGAGCGTTATGAAATAAGCCAGTCCTCCCCCGGAGCCGTCTCTCTCAGGACGAACTCCCCCGTAGCCCCGCCGCCGTCTGGGCACGGACGAAGGCCTGCCATCCGGGCACGGGGTTTATTTCTGGAGCGCTGGTTTAGGGAGTTCAGGACCCAAAGTGCCCTGAGTCTCGCTGGAACGAGGGAGGCAGGGCCCGCTGGGAAACACTCTTCACAGGGACAGCTTCTGGGAAAGGACAGGCAGGGAGGGGCAATCACCTCTACTTCTCAGAACAGGCCAACCTTGTCCCCTCCTGAAGGCTGGACCCAACCTTCAGCAGGGGCAACCGCAGGTAAGCCCAGGGGCAAGCAAGGGAAACCCCGAGGGTGAAAAGAAAGAAAGATGAACACATGTCAGTCGGGATAAGGGTTGATCTAGTACACGTTTCAGGTATATGAGAAGGGTTGCTCATACAAGATAATGCCCAGCTTTCCCCCAATCGCCACGGAGAGTGAAGGCACTGCGGACAAGAAAGGTGCTGTAAGAAATCACAGACTCCCTACTGGGCAGGTCATGGTGTGTAGCCACGCCCCAGGCCTGTAACCTCTTTCCTGGCGGGTTGTCCATTGTTCTCGTGCACTGGGGTTAACACACCTTTGAAAGCCCCGAAGACGTGCCCCTGGAAGGCATAAGTACCCATAAGAGAACACATAATTTTGTTAACCATCCTGTAATCCAGTCCCCCCCTCGCTTTCTCCCACCTCCATGTAATCTTTCTTCCATTCCCTCCTCAAGTTCACATGCATAAAAGAAACTGCAAAACTGTTCCTCTCCGAGCATTTGAGGTCAGCAACTGTCATCAGTAGTTGGCTCAAATAAACTCACGAAAATTTGCCCCAGGTGTGGAATGTTTCTTATGTTGACAGGGCCTCACATAGAAGAGAGAAAGATCTAGAATCAAGTCAGCTGAACAGGTGGACCACACCTTGGAGAGGTCAGGAGAACTCGACTGCCTGAGCTACATCTCAGCTCCACCTACCACTTGCTGGCTCTGACACCTTAAGCACAGTTTGGAATGTGCCTGTGCCTCAGTTTCCTCATCAGCAGAATGGGACCATCAGGAAGCACCTTACAAGGCAGTCGTGAGGAACAAAGGAGTTAATACAAGTCAGGGATTTAAATACAGTAGCTAAAGAAGTTTATGAAGACACTAATTTGAAAAGATACGCACATCCCTATGTTCACTGCAGCATTATTTACAATAACCAAATTCTGGAAACAACCTAGGTGTCCATCAATAGATGAATAGATAAAGGTGTGATATATATCTCACATAGGCAGAAAAAATAAAGAATAATAAAAGGTACAAACTTCTAGTTATAAGACACATAAGCCATGGGAATGTAATGTATAGCATAGGAACTATAACCAAGGATACTGCAATGGCCCTAACTGGTTTGGCTCAGTGGATAGAGCGTCGGCCTGAGGACTGAAGGGTCCCAGGTTCGATTCCGATCAAGGGCATGTACCTTGGTTGCGGGCACATCCCCAGTGGGGGGTGTGCAGGAGGCAGCTGATGGATGTTTCTCTCTCACTGATGTTTCTCGCTCTCTATCCCTCTCCCTTCCTCTCTGTAAGAAAATCAATAAAATATATTTTAAAAGAAAAGAATACTGCAATGACTTGCATGGTGACATATAGGTATGAACTTACCATGGTGATCACATCGTAAAGTATATAAACGTTGAACTGCTATGCTGTATACTTGATACTAAGAGAATACTCAGTCCACTATAATAAACAATTTTTAAAGAATAAGGATTCAGAGGTGACTACAAAAAGGTGAGACCTCACCATGGGAAGGGTGTAGAAAACATTAAATATTAATAATTTACCTAGCACTTCTCTAAGCAAAGCACACCATTACTTCAGTCTATGCGACAACTCTGAAAAAGAGGGAAGTTACGCAATGAGGTGCAGTTAACACGAGAAGTGATTCACAGAAGTGCAAACCGTATTTTGGCTGACGGTAGTATCTCCGGAACATTTAAGGGTCAGAGGAGATGAAGTCCAAAGGCAGGCTGCCTTGTGAGACAAACAGTAGGCGCTCAATCAGTGCAGTCCTCGCCAACCTTGGTCATTACTGAGTCCAAGTCCGGCCCCCCAGAAGCTTTACTTGATCCCATCAAACTTCCCAAATCTGCCAGAAGATAAAGGGTTGCCTGAGGTGCTTGTTAAAATACAGACCCCTCCCTGCACATCTCGCCTGCTGTCTCCTTTGGCACACCTGCCTCAGGCCTGGAACTATTTTGCCTAAAGGCCCCAGGGTGGGCTGGGAGGCTATTAACTGTCCCAGGTGACTCTTTACTTAAAAAAATATATTTTTATTGATTTCAGAGAGGAAGGGAGAGGGAGAGAGAGATAGAAACATCAGTGATCAGAGAGAATCATCCATCAGCTGCCTCTCGCACATCCCACAATGGGATCGAGCCAGTAACCCGGGCCTGTGCCCTTGACCGGAATGGAACATGGGACCCTTTGGTCCTCAGGCTGACACTCCATCCACTGAGCCAAACCGGCCAGGGCAACCCCAGGTCATTCTTCAGCCTGTGACCTCTTTACAGGAGGGAGGAGAAAATCCTCGCTCAGGTGCCTCTTAGCTTAGCAGCCAAAGGCAAGTCCAGCAGCAGGGATGAAGTCTGAGAGCAGGTTCCAGACCATGCCCGGGGCCTGTGGGAGGAGCACCTTCCCAGGTTCCACCTGCCAGGCCCCCCCCTCCTGCTTCTCTCTCCAGCCCAACTTCTCCGTGCCAAGAGCTCCCCACTTCCTGCCTGAAACGCCCTTCCTCCTGACCCCCGCCCGGCTCAGAGAGGCCAGTGCAGCCAGTGTCCTCCCCAGCCCTCACCAAGCCTCGCCCCTGCCACTTGCAGTGTCATCGCAGGCGGCTTTATTTCTCTGTGGGACATATCACCACCCTCACTTCAACTCGTTGATCTTCTCTGTCCACGGGAAGTGAGCTGCATGAGAAGGGGACATGCAAATGGCATACCCTCCAGCCCTCCTGGGGCTGTGGGAGGATTCCATGTGCATGAGAAAGCTTGTGCTCAGTAGCACCAGGCGACCTAATCAGAGCTGCTATGGAGGAGAGCCACGGAGAGGCTCCCTGCCTGGGGTGCCCCTGCAGGCACCAGCATGGGCTCTGCTGCAGGACAAGGGGCATGGAGTGCCCTCTGCTGGAGCGCGGATGGCAAATACCCACCAAGGACCCTGCGTCCTCAGGTCTCTTCCAGGGACTCTGTGCTTCAGAGCTAGGCAGCATGTCAAACACAGCTGAACCCTGCCCGGCCTGTGTGGTTCAGGGGTTGAGCATCGACCCATGAACCAGGAGGTCATGGTTGGACTCAAGGTCTGGGCACACGCCCTGGTTTCAGGCTTGATCCCCTATAGGGGGCGTGCAGGAGGCAATCGATCAATGATTCTCATCAATGTCTCTCTCCCCTTCTCCCTTCCTCTTTCTAAAATCAATAAAAACATTTTTTTAAAAAGTTCATGGACCTAACTCTATGCTAGGCATATGGACTCCTCCTCATCTGCACAAAGACCCTGTCCAATATGGAACAGCACACCCACTCCTGAGGAGCAATATGGGCTCAGAGAGGTTAAGTTACTCAGCTAAGGACACACAGCATTTAAGGGGAGGTTGGGGAATAAGCGCTACGGCCCCATCAGACAAAGCTTCTGTTAGAGAAGTGATTGAACTCTGTGTCAGAGGATGGTCCTTTCCTCTTCGTTCCTCGTTAAAGTCCTCATAACAGGTCATCCAGGTGGAATTTAATTTTTTCCAAACACAGCCACTGGGCCCCAGTGAGCTGCAGGTGCACTGTGACTGTGGCAACGGTATATCTCAGAGTCCCCTCCTCCCACCTGTCTCTCGCACACCTAAAGGGAGACTGCCGATGTCTGGAAAAGAGATGACAGAAATGAACAAATGCGACCTGTGTCTTTTGTCTTTACGAAAAGTAGTGATGAAGAAGTCGGTGACAAGCAGTGAACCATGTTGGTGACAGACTACCTGGGTGGCGGTTCCAATGACATCACTGTCTGGGCCGGTCCATTCTCCAGGCCTCAGTTTCCTTATTTGGACCAGGTGGGTGACCTTTTGCATCCTTCCCAAGAAGACCTTCCCACAGTCTCCGAAACAGCAGAGGAAGGCGCACATTTACTGAACGGCTGCTACTCTAACCAGGACTCTATAGCCCTTGGAACGAGTGCCTCAGCTGAGTATTACAGCCCCCTTTTCCTGAGAAGACGCGCACCAGCGGGGTGTGAGGTAACTTGTCTATTGTCACCCTGCCACCCATCCCTGAGGGACACGTTCGCCCACCATCAGCCCCTGTCCCAGATAAAGTCCTTGCGTCGTTCTCAGAGATTTCTTCTGCTTAGGCTGCAGCCTGCCTAGATGATTCCAAAGGTCCATGCCTGCTCTTCATTGCATGAGTCTCTGGCAGAAACAAAATGCAAATTGCATTAAAGGACTAATCGAATTTTCTGCTTCCACTGGCTTATAATAATCCCAAGCCACAGAACATGGTGTGCCTTCTCGTCCAAGATGGCCTCGCTCCCTTGTCTGGGGATGTGTCGGGTCCTTATCTGAAGCCTGAGCGTGTTGACTTTGAAATGTCGTCCACCAGTTGTTTCTATATAAGCAAACTGTGCGACGGGCGGGGCCTGGTTTGCATGCCCGCTCCCTTACTACCCAGCCGGCATGAGACCTTGGCAAAGACCTCAACAGCCCTGAGCCTCGGCGTCCTTATCTCCAAAACAGGACAAATGGGAAGCTATCTGGAGGAATAAATGAGATAATGTATGTAAAATCCCCAACCCGGCCCTAGCTGGTTTGGCTCAGTGGATAGAGCATCAGATTGCAGACTGAAAGGTCCCGAGTTCGATGCCAATGACACACGCCCGGGTTTCGGGTATAATCTCCAGTAGTAGGCATGCAGGAGGCAGCCGATCAATGATTATCTCTCATCATTGATGTCTCTCTTTCCCTCTCCCTCTCTCTTCCTCTCTGAAATCAATAAAAACATCTATACTAATAAAAGCATAATAAGCTAATTAGACCAGACAGCCAAACGATGTCATTCTGGACATCCTTCAGGACAAAGCCGAGGTGGCGGTGTCCAAAGCAGATGTGGTTAGGGGTGATCAGGCAGGCAGGGGAGCATTTAGGGGTGATACGGTTGTCAGGGGAGCAGTTAGGGGTGATCAAGCAGGCGGGCAGGCAGGCAGAGTGGTTAGAGGTGATCAGGCAGGCAGGGGAGCATTTAGGGGTGATCAGGTTGGCAGGGGAGCAGTTAGAGGCGATCAGACAGGCAGGGGAGCATTTAGGGATGATGAGGCTTGCTGGGGAGCAGTTAGAGGTGATCAGGCAGGCAGGGGAGCATTTAGGGGTGTTGAGGCTGGCAGTGGAACAGCTAGGGGTGATCAAGCAGGCAGGCAGGCAGAGTGGTTAGAGGTGATCAGGCTGGCAGGGGAGTAGTTAGAGGTGATCAGACAGGCAGGGGAGCATTTAGGGGTGATCAGGCTGGCAGGGGAGCAGTTAGAGGTGATCAGGCAGGCAGGGGAGCATTTAGAGGCGATGAGGCTGGCAGGGGAGCAGTTAGCGGTGATCAAGTAGGCAGGCAGGCAGAGTGGTTAGAGGTGATCAGGCAGGCAGGCTAGCGGTTAGGAGCCAGCAGTCCCGGTTTACAAGAAGGATGTCCAACTGCCAGCCTCTGAACATCCTCTGTGAGGTCTCGGATTGGAGAGGATACAGACCACGGACTCCTCTCCCATACCCTTCCCCATCTCTGGGCACAAATTTCATGCACCAGGCCTCTAGTATATATATTTTTTTAAACTATAGCTCTACAACTATGTACAGAGCATAATTCTTTTTTTTTAAATATATTTTATTGATTTTTTATAGAGAGGAAGGGAGAGGAATAGAGAGTTAGAAACATGGATGAGAGAGAAACATTGATCAGCTGCCTCCTGTACACCTCCCATGGCGGATGTGCCCGCAACCAAGGTACATGTCCTTGACCGGAATTGAACCGGGACTCTTCAGTCCGCAGGCCGGTGCTCTATCCACTGAGCCAAACCGGGCAGGGCTAGTATATTTAATAACAAAACAAAATCCCTAGCCCAGCCCATGGCAGGGAGTAAGTTAAAAGGTCCAACACGAAATTCTAACTGAGCGAGACAGGATCAATGGGCAACATAAGCAGATGCCAGTTCTTTCCTCTCAGTTGAGCTCTGTATAGATGACACAGGGACCAACCAGAAAGCTGGGACTGGGCAAGCCGGAGCCCACGGCCACGCCCCTGCACAGGGACAGTGACCGCTCAGCTCAGCCAATCGCTGCTGGGATGAAGTGAGGGTGGGGTTTCCTAGACCTTCCCATTTTTGTGTGGAAAGCCAGAAATCTTGATTTTAATGTGCCATCTCTCATTTTTTAACTACTCATCTAAATTAAAAATGGTAAAAGCAGTGGGCAGGCCAAATGCAATACAAATGCATGCCAGGTGCAGCCCAATTCTGGTTAACAAGCTATAAATGGAAGCTATTGCTGAATAATATACAGGGGCAAACCTAGGTTAACAGTTGTGAGTATTGGAAAGCACAGAGTTTATTCTTGTATTTTATTTATTGATTGTTGTATTATTTTCCATACGAACAACTATACACCTGCTTCTCCCCTACCTGCATTTCCTCTCTATGCTCCCACATCGCCTACCATGACAATACCAAATGCTGTCTCTCCCAGGCTCCTGGAGTTTATATGAAGATGCAAATTTGTTGATGAATGCAGGTAGGAACATTTGTCTAATGTGGCTTGATATCCAGGTCAAGAAGTAATATTGCTTTAATTTTTTAAAAACTGTATTTTTGTTGATTTCAGAGAGGAAGGGAAAGGAAGAGAGAGAGAAACATCAATGATGAGAGAATCATTGATCGGCTGCCTCTTGCACACCCCCTACTGGGGACCGAGCCTGCAATCTGGGCATGTGCCCTGGACTGGAATTGAACCCGGGACCCTTCAGTCCACAGGCCAACGCTCTATCTACTGAGCCAAACTAGCTAGGGCATATTGCTTTCATATTAACCAGAGAAACCTCATTGCTAGAGTTCTGGTAGGAATACAAGCATACCCCCTATACCTCATTTTATTGTGTTTCACGAAGGTTGCATTTTTTGTTTGTTTTTTTTAAACAAACAAAGACAAGATCCTCCACCAACAGAAGATCATGACTCCTGTTATTGTAACACTCGCTTTACTGGGGTGTGCAAGAGAACTCCCAATATCCCAAGGTGCGCTTGTCCTGGTCTCATTTCAAACTGATGGGAACGCCCTTTCAGAATTAGGGTTCTCTGAGCAAATTTCAGACCTTGAACTCAGTGCTGTGATCAGACCCTCCTGGAGGGAACCTGTGTCCAAATGGTGAGGCCGATCGGGAAGTCAGAAAGGAAGTAAGAAAGGAAGTGTGCTTAACTAAAAACGGTCAACCGTCTATCCCAAAAGGAAACTTTCATGCTTAGAAAGCATTTGAATTTCAAAGTTCAGCAGTGACATAGATTCAAAATACCCAAAGGCTCAGAAAATTCCTCTCATCCAAACAGAATGCAAAACCCATAAAAATCTCTTCAAATTCAGATACTTACTGAACTAACAAGACTGGCATAGATTTTTTTTTTAACAGCATAACATGCATAAAAGTGAACAAATCATAAAGAATGTTATAAACTGTCACAAAATGAACACACCCATATAATTATTACACAGGTTAAAAAATAAATTATTACCAGCTCCTCAAGTCTTCCTTAAGCCCTGCCCTGGTCTCTACGCCAAGATTAATTTTTGCTTATTTTTGTATTTATATAATTGGAGTCCTACAGTATGTTCTCTTTTGTGTTTGCCTTTTTTATTGATTTCAGAGAGGAAGGGCGAGGGAGAGAGAGAGAAACATGAATGATGACACAGAATCACTGATCGGCTGCCTCCTGCATACCCTCCACCCCCCGCCACTGGAGACAAGGCCGCAACCCAGGCATGTGCCCTTGGCTGGTATCGAACCTGGGACCCTTCAGTCCGAAGTCTGATGCTCTATCCACCGAGCCAAGTCCACTAGGGCTGTGTGTGTCTTCTTTTGCTCAACACTTTCTGTGAGTATTCACGTTCATTGCTCCGTAGTACTTCACTAGATAAACATACCACTAGTTATTTAACTTTTAAATAATGTTTTAAAATATATTTTTACTTATTTCAGAGAGAAAGGGAGAGGGAGAGGGAGAGGAAGATGGAAACATCAATGATGAGAGAGAACCACTGATGGGCTGCCTCCTGCACGCCCACTACTGAGGACTGAGCCCACCACCCGGGCATGTGCCCTGCCCAGGAACTGAACCATGACCTCCTGGTTCATGTGCAGACACTCGACCACTGAGCCACACCAGCCTGGGCAAGACTGGCCCTTTCTAACTCACGTTAAATACTTAGAAGCATAACCTCACAGAGGAGTGCTTCATTTTTACATCATTTCACATCAGGGGAGATGCAGCTCTGGAAAGGGGAGTCGTTGGGTCCCTACCCCCAGCGACTCCGACTGATTCCAGGGCCTGAGACGCCCCCCCAACCCACCCTCCCTCGATTCATCGTGCAGCTGCTTGTCATCTAACTCTGAAATCTTATGCTCAGTGTCCCCATCTCAGCGAGCGTCCTAGGCTCTGCTCTCAGGAGAGCACTGAAATTAAACAGGCTTTGAAAGTAAATACACCCCCATTAAGAACGAATAGCACTGGCGTGAACGCAGGCGGCAACTCTGTACCTTATTTATGGCTCCACAAGCCTCGACACGGAAAACTCAAGAATGTCAATAAATAGATGGCAAAGTTGTGTTTTCCCAGACAAGACTGTCTCCGCAGGACCAGCTGGGCGTGCATCTATGTCTGCAGCAACAGCAGGGACTCCACGTAGCCTCTATGACCCCACAAACACTCAGCCTTCACTAATCTCAGGATGTCTGGGTCAGGAGGTCTGCAGGTCACCCTGTCCTACTGTCCCCATGCTCACTCCCTCCCCCAGGTCACCCTGTCCTACTGTCCCCATGCTCACTCCCTCCCCCAGGTCACCCTGTCCTA
>PVJC01023104.1:0-18060 GCA_004026665.1 Murina feae
TTTTTTTTGTTAGCAAAGTTTATTAGTTTTCAGTCTTCCACACATTTTATCATTTAAATTGGTACATTTTATTTAAACACATTCACTTAAAATTATTTTCATTTCTTTGTAAGTTGTGTAAGGGGTGGATCAAAGTCAAAAGTGAAAACCAGTATCACTTGCCATATTTCACAGATCTAGAACAAATACTCCAAAAATTTATATGGAACAAAAAAAGACCCCAAATAGCCACAGCAATCCTGAGAAAGATCAAAGTTGGAGGGATCACAATATTAGCAATCAAGTTATAGTACAAAGACACTGTAATCAAAGCAGCCTGGTACTGGCACCAGGACAGATCAATGGGCAGAATAGTGACCCCAGAAATTGACCCAAGCTATCACACTCAATTAATATTTGACAAAGGAGGCAACAACTTACAATGGAGTAAAGACAGTCTCTTCGATAAATGGTGTTGAGAAAATTGGATAAGTGCATGCAAAAAAATATGAAACTGGACTACCAACTTACACTATACATAAGAATAAACTGAAAATGCATAGAAGACTTAAATGTAAGCCCCGAAACCATATAAATTCTAGAAGAAACCATAGGCAGCAAAATCTCATACATCGTTCATAGCAATGTTTGTTGATACAGCTCCTAGGGCAAGGGAAACAAAGGAGAAAATAAACAAATGGGACTACATCAAAATAAAAAGCTTCTGCACAGCAAAAGAAACCATCAACAGAATGAAAAGGGAGGCCATTGTATGGGGAAGCTTATTTGCCAATGATATATCTGATGATGGGTTATTTCCAAAATATATAAAGAACTCATTTAAGTTAACAAAAGGAAGAAAAACAATACAATAATTAAAAATGGTCAAAGGACCTAATAGACACTTCTCCAAAGTGGACATACAGATGGCCAACAGGCATATGAAAAAAGTACTCAAAGCCACTAATCATCAAAGAGATGCAAATTAAGAGGACAATAAAGTATAACCTCACACCTGCTGGAATGGCCACCATCAACAAATAACAAGTGCTGGCGATGATGTAGCAGACACTCTAGTACTCTGCTCGTGGGAATGCTGACTGGTGCAGCCACTAATGAAAACAGTATGGAAATTCCTCAAAAAATTAAAAATGGAACTGCCATTTGACCCAGTGATCCCACTTCTAGGAATATATCCTAAGAACCCTGAAACACCAATGAGAAAGAATGTATGCGCCTCTATGTTCATAGCAGTACAATTTACAATAGCTAAGATCTGTAAACAGCTCAAGTGCCCATCAGCAGATGAGTGGATAAAAAAGCTGTGGTACATTTACACAATGGAATACTATGCAGCTGTAAAGAAAGGATCTCTTACCCTTTGAGACAGCACGGGGAGACCTGGAGACTATTATGCTAAGTGAAATAAGCCAGTCAGAAAGACAAGTATCAGGCGATCTCACTCATAGGTGGAATCTAATGGACAAAGTAAACTGATGAAGGAAATAGGTCCAGAGACATAGAAATGGCACAGACTGACCGATGTCAGAGGGGTGGGGTGGATGGGGTTTGGTAAGAGATTCTAGAAGTTAGAATCATATATATACATAATCCATGGACACAGGCATTGTGCGGCAACAGCCTGAGAAGGTGAGGGGTGGAGGGGGTCAATGGGGAAAAAGGAGGATATCTAATACTTTCATCAATAAAGATGCTTTTTTAAAAAAAGTCATTAAAAATAAAAAAAAAAACCCTAAAAAACAAACCCCCCACAATACTTAGACTGAAAGAATCAGAATACCTGGACAGGAGTGCCTATAGCATTTAAGTGTCCTAGGTGGTTCAGTGCTTAGGAAGGGGAGAAAACCTCAATGACAGGCTAGCACCATGTGGATATGGAGAGGGTGGTGATGGTACTGACGATGTGCAGTGGCCGGGAGGAGAGAGCCCGGATTGGTTAGCAGTGTCTTCCCTGGACACTGGATGCAGGAAAAATGGCATTATTACTTTCCATCCCAGGGCTAGAATATGAATTGTCCGTCGCGGCAGTTGAATATTATCTTGAAGAATGAGAAAGCCCTGACTCTCATTTCCATTAAGAGCAAACACTCATGAAGTTTCTACCTCAAATGCTCTTTTAGTTTAAAGCAATATGATCTTTCCTTACAATTAAAGGCATTAAGTGCCTATTTCAAGAATGCGTTCTTATGACAGCATATTTAAAGAATGGTCTAAAGGATCTTCCCCAAGACTTTACAACAGAAATGTGAAGTATGTGTGAGACAGCTTTAACAAACTGTTCATAAATAGTTCCAGATAAGTTCATAAAGACTTCTTTGGTAGGTAGCTTTGCAAAACTTAATAATACTTAGAATTCACATTTGCACGTATTAATAAACAAAATGCAGAAGATTCTGGATGTGAATTAATCCCCTTCATTATCCCTTGTTTTGACTTAGCCCCGAGACCTACTTAATAACGTAAAGCAGCGTTCAAGTGGGTATCATTTGCAGCCTGTGGAGCTGTGTTTCCTCATGAAAGCTGACCGTGCTGCCCTCCTGGAGACTTCATCTGGGAAAAGGAAAGGGAAGAATTCCTCATTCAAACCTTCACACTTGCTTCAGGATTGCTGCCGCTGTTCGGGGTCTTTTCTTGGTTTCCATATACATTTTTGCAGTATTTGTTCTAGATTTGGGGAGAGGAGAATTTACTACTATGGCTTAATTTCAGAAGGGCAGTGAGAGGCATGGGAAAGGATTCGAAGATTGTTTCACAGATAGGAACATTGAGGACTTCACGGGGAAGCAAGTGTAAAAGGGATTCTTTAGGGAAAGGCCACGGGCATCCCACCAGGAGGGTTGCTGGTGTCTCCTGTTGCCCCTCCTCCCAGAGATCCCACTCCCCGCCCCTGACCCGGGGCTCCAGGCTCCGAGCTGGGCCGGGAGGCTCGGGGGGCGGGGTCGCCTCTCGGAGCTTCCCTCCGGCTCTGGCTCGCCGAGCGCTGGGACCTGAGCGCCGCGCCCGGGCTCCCAGGCGCGCACTGGGCACCTGCGCCTCTGAGCGTCTCCAGCGCCTGGAAGCGGGGTCCCCAATCACCGCGGCGATTGCACCAAACTTTGTCCGTGTGCCGGGGGAGGGGAGGCGGCGGGACTACGGCCGTCGCCCCGGTCCCCGCACCCCCGCAGGGTTAGCTGCGGGCCGCCAGCGCCCTTCCCTGGGGCGCCCCCGCGCCCCCGCTTCTCCGGGATGGAGCCGTCACCGCGCGGGAACCGAGACGGCAGCGGACCCCGCCTGGCCCCGGGGCTGCTGGCCGCGGCCCCTCCGCCGCCGCCGGGGATCCCGCTTCCTCCGACTTTCCTGCGGCCGCCCAGCCTGTTCCTGCGGGCGGCCGCCCCCCTCGCGGGCAGCGCGGGCTCCCCGCCGGCGGCCGGGCTGGAGAGGGCGGCGGGCGCGCCGGGCTGCGGCTACCCGCGGACCCCCAAGTGCGCGCGCTGCCGCAACCACGGCGTCGTGTCGGCGCTCAAGGGCCACAAGCGCTTCTGCCGCTGGCGGGACTGCGCTTGTGCCAAGTGCACCCTCATCGCCGAGCGCCAGCGCGTCATGGCCGCCCAGGTGGCGCTGCGCAGGCAGCAGGCCCAGGAGGAGAGCGAGGCCGGGGGGCTGCAGCGGCTCTTGTACTCGGGACCCTTGCCCTCGGGGCCCCGGGGTCGGGCCTCGGGAGGCGGCAGCGGGACCCAGGACCCCCGGGAGGCGAGCGTCCCTGCGGAGGTGGCGGCGCTGGGACCGGACGCCTTGAGACGCGCTCGTGGGCTGGCGACCCCTGCTTTCCAGGGTTTGCAGCCAGATTACCCGGAGGGAAAGCAAGGTGAGTTGGTCTTCATTTTCCTTTTTGCAACAGAAAATGGTTGTTCCGGAGAGAGAGTTTGAAACAAACAGCCTTGCCCTGGAGGCGGACAATAAAAGTTGTTTGAAAAGCTCAGCTCAGGGGCTCAGTGGTGGAGTCTCGACCTGTGAACCAGAAGGTCACTGTTCAATTCGTGGTCAAGGGCATATGCAGGTTTTGGGCTCCATCCCCAGTGTGGGGCGTGTAGGAGGCAGCCCATTCATTCATCATTCTCTCATCATTGATGTTTCTATCTCTCTCTCCCTCTCCCTTCCTCTCTGAATCAATTAAAAATATATTTTTAAAAGTTGTTTGAAAGAAGCACTAGGTTCTGGAAAACCGCTCTGCAGTAGGATGTGGACGAGGGTGGTTGAGACCCATCACATTCACTTTGGAAAAGCTTTCTGTTCCTTTGGGCGATAGGATAAGATAATGAAAAAAGTGAGGGGTAAGTAATCAGATGAGCAGCTTCCGTTAGGAATGGCATTTGTGCCCCACTTTCTGTGACTTCCTGTGAGCAGTCATTGAGTGAAAAGCTGAGTGAGAGGGGCTGATCCGCACTGTTTTCAGCTATAAAACCAGAGTAAACCTTCTGATCTTGTGTGGGGAAACTCACTGGTAGTTGAGAGTAGAGTTTCTGACCTTTGGGGCAAATTTCTGGAGCCAGCTAGAAGTGGGGAAGACACTGCCATCCACCAAAGCCTCTTTTCATCCCAGTTTCTTCAAAGTTTTAAGCATTCCACCCCCAATCCTCATTCGTCAGCTTCATAAAGTGTAAAATGTTCTAATATTTGAAGTTTCAGCTCTTCCTATAGGGGAAAAATTTTAACTTTTCCACATTTGTGAAAACATAGATGAGAATTTCAAAGTCCAATATTAGGGATTTCTTATACAAGGAGTTTTAATTATTTTTTCTTATTTATCCGCTACAAATCACTTTCATATACTGTGCTAGGTCATACACACACACAGACACACACACACACACACACCCATATAGATAGACATATACAGACATATCTACATTTGAACATGCATATCTACATTTGACTAGGGTTATCCCAAAATAACTTTTCCTGCAGATTAAATCCCACTGTATTTTAGTGAATTTCATAGTCCTCCACAGGGCCCACTAACAGTGAAAATGTTACTAGTACTTTTTTATAAGTCCAAGACAGGCTGTATTATATGAAATTGTACGATAAGGATACAGCAAGTTAATTGAAACACCCCTAGATGACGAGAACTGCAGATCTTATATCACAGGATGTGCTTATGATAAAAAAACTATTTCTGTATGTACATAAGGCATATATGATTTTTTTTCACCTATGCCATTTTTTTGCCCATGTTTCAGTTTATTTTAGCAGTCAAAATAGACTTTAAACATTTCTTATGAAAAATCAAAGAGGGCTGAAGAGCTAAGTTATTAAACAAAACTACTATAAAAAAAAGAGTAACAGTTAAAATTCTATAAATTAAATTGACAGTGAGATCTGGCTGACAAACCTCTGCTACATACTGATTTATGTATTTTTCTTGGAGGGGTCCCAAAGTGTTCTGTTCCACAGGGCCAATTATGTTATTTTATTTTTTGGAAGACTAGTTTCATGGCTTTTCTGAACTGCCTCTTCTTGTACAATGTCCATGAACTGTGGGAAGGTACGTAATTGACTCACTCATGAGACAAAGACTAACAGTGATTCAGAGGTGAATAAAGATTTCCCTACACAAAAGGACCTTATATTCAAAATGAGGAAAACTTATACATATCCCAGAACTGTAAGACATGATATACAATGACAACAATAAAGAAGGGAAAAGAGCAATAGGGGTTGAAAGAACTGAGAGATGATATAAATGATATCACAGTATTTTAAAGACCCTTATTTTCTAGATGGTTTCATGCGATCCGTATTTTATTGCCTTATATTATTATACTCCATGAGCACAATGTAATAACAATGTATATATGTATACGTATAAATTGCTTTAGAGATGAAATTTTGATGACTCACAGAGGGCTATATTTAATGAATCATCCTTGAAAATAAAATGGAATGGCAGACCAATGCCAATCTCTCTGCACTTGGCAGAATTACATAAAAAGAGTTTTATTGTTTTATTTAAAGTTAACAATACTAGAGTTGTTGTAATTTTACAAGAGAAACATCCTTTCTTTTGTTTGATGTAATGACAGCACTTTAATGATCAAAATTTTCAGTTGTACACTGACTTAAATTTAAAATACATCGTAGATATTATTTTAGAATGTAGGGCCTCTCCTTGAATAAAACATAGGAGTTTTGCAAATTGTGGTTGCAAATCACTGCTTTAAGCAATGTTTGTTTTGTTGCATTCATAAGAAAGTAGAATAAGAAAGTTTGACTGAAATTTTCTGAGTATTTGACAATTTACTCTTTGAAACTGGAAATGAGATAAAATATGTCTATAGTGTAAACCAAAATAAAAGTTACTTAGTGAATAGATGCATTACTATTTTCCTAAAGATACTTTTGTTTCATTAATATTCATGCTCAACCAGTTGAGGTAGAAAAATCAGGTTGCTCTGTAAAAGCATTTTTTTAGAAAATTCCCCTTAAAATTGCAGGGAGTTGAGATTTGAAATAAATACCTAATATGCTATTTTTACCACACACTTTGAAGATCCGTACAGATTACAATAGTGCAGTAGTGCTATTTCTAATTTTCTTTTAGAAATGATTTGACTATAATCTCTTTTCTTGATATTTTACTAGGGTTGAAAAGGAAAGCCTGTATTTCACAGAAGATTGTAAAAAATACCAACTCTGTGTCACCACTCACTAAAATGAAGTGTGACTGGTGTGATTTGAAATTGGTAAAGCAGTCATCATTATTGATTTAGATTTGAAATGGAGTAAACAATTTTGTTATTTTCTCACATTATTCAAGTAATTTAGTTGGAACTTGCTAACGTGAGCATTAAAAACCAATTGTAGAAATGTAGCATTAATGATTAAACAGAATATTCATTTTCATACTCAGGTTGCTTTTTCTTTAGATTTCTTATCTAAAACATAATTATTTTACTCAGTTCTTTTTGCATCACATCATTGTGAAAAGAAGACTCACTTGGATAACAACAAAACTTAAGTGACATTTAGGAAAACTTCAACTTGCCAGTGTGCGATATTGGGTGTTACATTTACAATTTGGGATAACAATGGGCTCTCACTTCTGATTCCTAAATAAATTATATATTACATAATTTTGTGATCTTGAAATGGCATAATAAATAGCATTTTCCCACTATTCCAACATTGACATTTCCTAATGAGCTTTAAAAATTCTTATTCATTACAATTTCTTACAGTGACTAAGTATTACTAATATACTTATGAGGGAATGAATTATTCTATCCAGTGTTGTTTTTGAGTAGGCAGCATGATGTTCCGGAAAGTTTTCCCCTATTTGATTTCTCTTTTTTTTTCTTTTCCACCAGAACACCAAAAAGAGAGTAAATGTGACTCATACCAGAGTGGACAAAAAGAACCAGTCTCCAGACCTCGTCAGCTTACCCAGGGGTCATCTCCGAAGCCTGTCGGTGTCCTTGGAAAACACAGTCTTAGGTCATCTGTTTCCGAAAAGTCAAACCAGGATGACAACATTGTGTCTCCTCACCCTGGGGAGCAATCAGGAGGCGAGGAGAGTCCCAGGTCTCTCTCATCCCCTGACCTGGAATCAGCAAGTGAAAGTGAGTGGGCCAAAAACCTCACTGCTCCCAGATGCAGACTTGGCACGTCCTCAAGACCCAGAGATCCTCTTGACATCCTTACCAAGATCTTCCCAGGTGACAGGCGCAGCCGGCTGGAGGCCATTCTGCAGTTCTGCAAAGGGGATGTGGTCCAAGCTATCGAACAGGTCCTGAACGGGAAAGAACACCAACCAGACAGCAGGGAGCTAGCGACTGCCAGAGAACTGGGAAACACAGCTTTCCAGAGAGCTTCCAACTTTAGTGTCGCTGGAGTTGGTTTTGGAACTCTAGGAAGTAAATCCGCCTTCTCTCCCCTTCAAACCAGTTCTGCTTCTCATGGACGTGATTCAAGTCTCTACAGCTTAAGTCCTAGACTAGGCATCAGTCCGTTACGGCTGGCGTATTCCTCTCCAGGAAGAGGGCTGCCTGGTTTCATGTCTCCCTACCTCACCCCTGGGCTGGTACCAGCATTGCCTTTTCACCCAGCTTTGGATTATGCCTTTTCAGGGATGATTAGGGATGTTTCCCACCATCCCAGTAAAGAATGTGTAACTGGCAGCAGACTGTATTCCAGGCTGACTCAGGACAATCTGTAACACCTGCCTGTTCTCCCTTTCTGAAGCATTTCTCGAAGGCAGGCCATGCAACCCCACACCTACACCCACACCCACATCCATATCTATGAATGTGCTCACTGTGTAGGTGAGTGGATTACCAGGCCTTCAAAATGCTGTTTTTTAAAAACAATATAATAAATTTGGAGATCAAAAGACTTCTTTAGCATTTATTAAGTGAAAGAAACATTTAAGCATTATATGTGCCTTGAATAAAGCCATTTCAAGAAATTCTTTTTATTTTAAACTAATACATTTTCTCCCTAAAATATACAATGTTAAATTTCTATTTTAAAATTGTACTTGTTTTTATTTTATTGAAAAATGGAGTTTATAGTTGTAAAGTACATTAGTAAGTATAAAACAATCCAGCATTATATAAAATTAACCAAAGGAAGAATTGAAAAATTGAGGTACTTCTAAATTATTGTTTTAAACTTTTTCTTTCCTTCTGTTCCTTGTACACTGGAGAGAAAAAAAGTTATTCAAAGTATTTTAAAAGATTTTATTCACATATAAATGATTAGTAATAGGTAAAACTTTTGAGAAATTTAAATTCCTTATTTCTTTTTGAATGTCTTATTTTTCATTCGTATCTGTCATTTGTGATAACAGTGCTATTAATATTAATAAAACATTTCTCTTTAAAGTGGACGTTGTGAACCACACAAAGGCCAATGAAGTAAATCTTAGAAAACGAGACTCCGCCATCTCCTGGCCACTATCACTAATTACAATTCAGTTCTGATAGGTTATAGGAATTAGCTAATTCATATAAGGTAACCATTTTTTGACCCTGTAATTTTAGATTATGCTACATAGAAATTGTCACATTATGAAGGGAACATTTGCTGTGGATGAGAATTTTAGTCTTGCAGTGTGCTATGCCTTTTCTATATGTGACAAGAATATAGCAGTCATTCTCAAAAGTAAAAATGTTATTCAGAGAATTTAAATAGCTCTTCAGATAAATATTGACTATAGATAGGAGATGCTTAATGCATTGAAGAGAGATTATAAGATTTCCAAAGGGAAAAAATTGTCATTAAATTTTAAAGGTTTTCTCAAGATTTAAAAAATCTGGAGCATTTGAAAGCTGTTTATTTCAGTCAATGAAAAGTCTCCGAGAAAACTGATTACAAAACAATTTTATGAATTTTTTTAATGTGTCATCATTCTTTTTAAAGGGATAATAGCTTTATTGTTATTGTTAGGAATAAATAGAAACCCTGGTGTGGTGTAAGACAGTTGGTGATTGAAAGATGGTTTAAACAGTGTGAGCATTATGATTCACTAGAGATTTCTTAAATTATATGTATATATGTATGTATATACACATATATACACATATATATGTATGTTATTCACTGAAGCCCTATCGTTTCTGTCATCTTGGAGCCTTTTCTATGAAGCCAAATAAGAATATATTTCTAAAGTATATTTTACCAGCAAACATATTAAATGACTGCGTGGCATCTAGCACTGATTTAGGATGTAAATGTGTTCAGTAGAATATGCATTAATTTTAATGGTGTGAATTTGAGAAAGCAGATTCTGTAAAAAATTGATGCAATTAACATTCATTATTTATAAAAATATTTTAGATTCTAAGTCTGAATCATGGAACAATGCCTGGCAAGTAGTTGATATTCAACTGCTGTACACTGAGTGAAGAAAGCTATTTTGGATAGTAGAACTCATTGAGAATCTGATAAAACCAAGGAATTCTGGAAAGTGGCCTTCAGACACACAGTTTTGCATATAATTTCATGGGGTTTTTGAATCTCCTAAATTCTCTCAGGTTAGAATTCTTGGTTATTCTTAAGTTGTTTTCATTGTATGAGTTCATTTACTGAATACTATTTTTTTTGAAAAGTGCTAGATCTTATAGAAGATACCAAACATTAAATATTGTTACATTAAACAATAGAGATATAATTTAAAAATACAACAATGCTAGAATTGCTAAATTCTTTGTGTGTTTTACATAATGATGTGCATGTGTCCATTTGAGAGACTAAATTGCTTTGAGACTGGAGAACATCTATTTTTCGCAGTATTCAAATTAAAAAAATAATTTTACAGTCTTAAAACTTAATTTATATAATGCTTTATATGTTTCATACCTTTTGCAATAATTTCATAACTTAGATAATTTTATAGAATGGGTAATTTTGTTCAACCATTGAGTTGTATGTAAGGAAACAGTGGCTCAGCAGTAGAGTTGTTCATCCCCAGTGTTACAATAATAGTGTTAATAAACAAGAGCATAAGTTGCCTAACCAATTTCAGTTAGACTATAAGTGTGAAGAGGGATTCATGTCTGTCTATTCATAGCTTTGTACAGTATCTGATACATAACAGGTGCTCAAGTGATGGTTTTACACTGACTGAATTAAATAAAAAATGAAAACAAAGTATTAGCTTAGGAATTTAATAACTGTTTACTAAGCATTTGCTTTGTGCCAGGCACTGTACAAGGGACCAAGAGCTGACTAAGATACAAGACCTTGCCTCAAATTGCTCACAGTCTCTGTTACCATATGTATAAAACAACCTTTTTGACATTGTCATTATGCTACTGAATTCTTTGTGCTCTTGACATTTATGCCCATGGACACTGCTTGAAGCCTGACCTCCTAAGCCTCCAATGAGGGGGGAGAGGAAGAGGGAGAACATCAGTTTCCATGTACCGTATTTTCTAGGGTATAAGACGACTTTTTAACCCAGGAAAATCTTCTCAAAAGTTGAGGGTTGTCTTATACGCCCAGTCGTCTTATAGGCCGGAAAATACGGTAGCGTATTTAGGGGAGTCCGTTCTATTCCGTAGACAACCTTCGGGTCTGTGAGGAAACACATGAGCAAAGAGGAGGCTTTTGTTCACTTTAATGGAGTCTTGTATGGACGTTGCCCAAGCCTCCTCATGGCCTCTGGATCAGAATTATTGCCCGCGCCCCACCTCAGGGTTGGTGTTTTGGAATCCATCTGATTCGGCGCACAGGCTTCGTGGTCTAAGCTCTCCTCTGGCTGTTCTGTGAAAATGGGTTACAGCTGAGGGGACAATTGAAGAGCATATGAGTCAAATCTGTTTTCTCTGCAACTTCTGCTGAAACAAAAGGATTCTAGAGATTTTAAGATCTCCCCTCCTAGAATTTCCTGTGAACTAAGAACTAAGGAAACTATGGAGTATCCTAGCCATTTAACTCTTGATTTTTAAAATATATTTTTAGACATTTAAAAATATTTGAAATTAAGAAGCATTCAGAATTTGAGGAGCTAAGGAAAAAGCACTTACCACATACCACTGTAAATAGAAAAGGCCTCCCGTGCAGATTGAGACAGTGTGTCATCAGCTTCATGAAGGCAAGTCTTTCCTAGGGCAGCTCATCCTTTCGCCTATCACAGATGCTCATCTTTTGGTCAAGGGTAGTTTCTGGCTGGGATCCTTTCCTTTCATCACCCCCACCCCCACATCTCTAAATAATCTCCAAATAATCCTGTTGTGATGCAAAGCTAAGCCCTTAGTTATTTAACATCGTCCCATTAACAATGGAAGCTGCTTTGATAGAATACTTCAGAGCAGCTATGCCAAACATTAAAATACCGTGTTTTTTTTTTTGGTTTGTTTATTTGCTCTTGTTGCTAAGTATTATTCAAAAGAGGGAAATTCATTACCATTTCCCCTTTCTAAATTAATTCCATGCTAGTGATGGGGATTTAAGGAAAGAAAAGACTAAGAATGGGGACTGTGAAGATGTCTCTCTCTCTCCCCTAGGCAAATTTGATAATTGAAAAAAGAAAAAAAAAACCCAATACCTGACATTTAAAATTTTGTTAGACTGTGTTACAGATGCTTGAGTCAAAATGGCCACATTATGTAATTTTATGAGGATGTTCATAATTTTAAAATGGATGCACAAACGTGCCTTATCAAAATACATATACCAGGAAGTTGCTTTAAAGTAGCAAATATTTATTCAAATTCATTTAAAAATATTTTTATTGATTTCAGAGAGGAAGAGAGAGAGAGAGAGAAACATCAATGATGAGAGAGAATCATTGACCAGTTGCCTCTTGCACAATCCCCAGTAGGGAGTGGGGCATGTGCCTTTGACTGGAATTGAACCCAGGACCCTTCAGTCCTCAGGCCAATGCTCCATCCACTGAGCCAAAACAACTAGGGCTAAAATCCATTCTACAGACAACTTCATCAAGACAAATAGAGTAGATTTTGGTAAAATTAGGAGAAAATATAAAAAAAGTTGAGCAAACTTCGAAGAATATTAATAAGAAAGTTCATGTCAACTAGAAGGAATTTTATTTTACTATATCTTTTATTTTTTAATTTTGTTTTATTGCTTAAAATATTACAAAGAGTAGTCAAATGCCTCCTTCCCCCCCACCCTTGACCTTCTCTCAGACTCCCCTAGCCCCCAGTGTTTTGTGTTCATTGGTTATGCTTAAGAGTCCTTTGGTTGATTTCTTTAATTTAAAAACATTAAATTTATTGAAGTGACATTGGTTATTAAGACTTTATAGGTTTCAAGTATGTGCACCCCTATGCTCACTGCAGCATTATTCACAGTGATCAAGACGGGGTATTTTTTGCCCTGCTGGGGTTCTCAGTAGCTGAGCATCGACTTATGAACCAGGAGGTCTCGGTTTGATTCCCAGTCAGAGCACATGCCTGGGTTGCAGGCTAGATCCCCAGTGTGGGGCATGCAGGAGACAGCCAATCAATGATTCTCTCTTGTCATTAATGTTTATATCTCTCTCTCCCTCTCATGTTCTCTCTGAAATCAATAAAAATATATTTAAAAAAAAGACAGGAGGTATTTTAGATTCCTATCCTTGATCTTTTATAAAGTGTTTGTCAACAAAATATATGAAGAAATACAGATATAAAATTCATTGTCATCCTACTCATGGATAATACACATGTGAAAATGGCATCTAATCTTTTGGATGACAGAATCAACTGATTTTTTCTAGTGTTTTTTTAAATTTATTAAATTTATTGAGGTGACATTGGCTAATATATTTATAAAGGTTTCAAGTATACAGTTCTATAATATAAAATACATCATACTATTTGTATCTACAAGTTTTTGTTTGTCTTATTTGTTCATTTGTTGCTTTCAGTTTTGTATACCAGTTACGAGTCAAATTTATGGTTCTTGACTTTTCCATATGATTATTTTATTTAACATGATATTCCCAAGATCCATCCATGGTGTTGCAATGGCAGTATTTCATTTTTTCTTATGACTATTATTCCATTGTATATATGTACCACATCTGTTTTATCCAATCATCTAGTGAAGTACACTTCGTTGTCATGTATTGGCCACCATGAATTAATACTACAGTGAACATAGGAGTACATATGTCTTTATAAATAAATGTCAGTTTTTTTGATAAATAGCCAGAAGAGTGATTGCTGAGTTATATGGTAGCTTTATTCTTAGTTTTTTAAAAATATATATTTTTATTGATTTCATAGAGGAAAGAAGAGGGAGAGAGAAAGAAACATCAGTGATGAGATAGAATCATTGATTGGCTGCCTCCTGCATGCCCCCACTGGGGTTCGAGCCCACAATCTGGGCTTGTGCCCTTGACTGGAATCGAACTCAGGATCCTTCAGTTTGCAGGCCTATGTTTTATCCACTGAGCTAGGGATATTCTTAGTCTTTTGGGGAATGTTCATACTGTTTTCCATAGTGGCTGTACCAGTTTATAGTCACACTAGCAGTGAATGAGTTTTCTTTCTCTCCACAACTTCTCCAACACTTGTTATTACTTGTTGATAATAGACATTCTAATAGGTAGTATCTCATTGTGGTTTGTATTTCCATTTCCCTAATAACTAATGAATTGAGCATCTTTTCATATTTTTGTTGGCTATTTGTTTGTATTTTGGGGAGAAGGGTTTGTTCAGGTCCTCTGCCCATTTTTTAAAAAAAATTTGGATTATTTTTTTTAATTGTTTGTTGTATGAGTTCTTTATTTATTTTGATATTAACTCCCTTTTTAGAGCTGTTATTTGCAAATATCTTCTCCCATTCAGTTGGTGGCTTTTTTGTTTTGTTGAGATTTCTTTTGCTGTGAAGAAGCTTTTTAGTTTGATATAGTCCCGTTCATTTACTTTTGCTTTTACTTCTCTTGCCTTTGAGGTCAAGTTCATAAAATCCTCTCAACGACAAAGGTCCAGAATATGTTTTAAAATGATTGATTCTCATCCTCAAACTTACATTCTATTGTGCCTGTATGATAATGAAGACCTTAGGGTTGAAAAAAATAAATAGCATACAGAGAAAGAGATCAGGATTTACAACAGTTTATTTTAATGAGAAAAAGAAGGTGTTATTTATTGATTTACTATGAGGTTACCATGTAATATGGCTGTTCCAAAAGTCTACTGAAATTTAGATTACAAAGTGTATAGAATGAGGGAGATGATAGTACTATATGCTCTGGAATGCCAATTGCTCAGATGTTAGCTGAAGTAGTATGATCAGTTCTGAGTGCCATGTATAAGAGGGACTCTAAAGGCTGGGGTGTAAGCAAAGAGGCATAGGTGCTAAATGGTGATTGTGGTGGCAGTTTTAGAAACAGGAGAAATTAAAGCATTTTTGACAAAATGAACTGGACTTACCCTTTATAGTGCAGAGGGCATAGAAGAAAAAAGTTACATGGAGACAGAATTCAGAGGAATATAAGGAAGGACATGTTGGCAGTTAGTAACTGTCCCAGAGTCAAATGGCTGCCTGGCGTTATAATGTGTTTCCTACTTATTGAAAATACTATGTAGATATCATCAATCAGAGACCTAACTGATGGGAGTTTTCATTATTGCTTTAGTGTTGGGACTGAATCATTTTTATAAAGCCAATCAAGAACATGATAAATATTTGCTTAATAAATGAATAAATGACTTTAAATTCTAAGACCATTAAGATAAAAATTCCCAACCATTATTTGTCAGTAAAACACATTGCAATTTTGTTCGTTGAAGTCTTCCTATATGATAGTCTCTTGGGAGCATACGAAAAAGGAAGAGAGAACAGTGTATGATTTACAAGGGGTTCAGAGTGTTAGAGGTTAGTATGAAGTCAGTAGGTATACATGGCATAAGGGAGAAGAGAAGGGCTCAAAAAAGACCTGGAAGGACACTGAAGATAAACTTTAAAATATTTTAAAATATTTTCCATAAAGCATATGCAAATATGTCTCCCTAGAGGGAGCATTGCTTCGGAGTTGAGGACACTCAGGATGGACTTTAGCTGACCAATTTGGGCAGGTTACTTAAATTCTTGGGCATTTGTTTCTTAAGATAACCCAAGTAAACTGCACAATACAGTAATGCTTATATACTAGTGCTAAATAAATTACTCTCGCTGTGATTACTCTGTAGTAAGATATTGTTTTTGTGGCAGTCTCTCGATAAGGGTACTGTAATTACACTTAATCTGCTTCTAGTGAACTTGGAATCCAAAAGGCAGACATCACCAGAGAAATATACAGTCTTAGTTCTAGTCTTCTTATTTGATTGTTCATTTCATAGGTGAGCCACATGTTTATAGCACATTATTGTACGTTACTTGGATTCTTTTAGGGACTATGTGAACACAGTTTTGTGTTCATTTACACTTACAAGTCAGGATTCAGTCAGGGAAACAGTCTCTTTAAGTATATATGGAAATAAAGGAGTTGTTATAGAAATTTGACCCAACATAAACATAGAGGGAGCTGGGAAGTGAAAGTCTATTAAGAGGGAAATTGGCAGATCAGGGAAGAGTCACAAAGTGATCTGCCTAAAGTATTGGTAAGGGTAGACAAGTGGGAAGAAATGAGAATTCACAGAAAATCTGTGTAGCTCAACATGTCCAATCATTCAAAAATTTCCCGGGAGGCAGTTGTGAAGAGAGTCTAGAAAAGCTAGTGCCTCTGCAGAGCTATTAACTCTGTGGGTCTGCAAACAAGCACCTGCTGGTGGGTCTGCCCCCACTGCTGGTCAGCAAGGTCTGCAGTTCAGGGCAACCCTTGTCAACTTGGCATTCATACTCACTCATATTAACTATATTTGCTTCCAACTAAAGGCAAAAAAAAATCAAAAAATCAAAAAAATCATTCTTTCACCTAAAATCGATGCAAGTATTCTTAGTACAACACAGAAACATGCTAAACCTCTTCCCTATCAGTCTTTGAGGAACATTTGTTCTTCTCCTAGCAGAGTCAAGTCCCACTTTGAATATCCTAGAACTTTAATTCTGAGACATAGTTGACCACTATTAATCAATCTTATGTGAGAGTAAGGAAGTGAGTGAGAGAGAAAATTGGTTTGTACAAACATACTTAGAAGCAAGGGAGATATAATGTTCTTATTTAATAGTGACCTCATATTTGGAACTGGTGATGGGATCATAGACGGTATTTATAATCTCCATTTTTCACTTCCCTATTTCATACACTTTTGCCCCAGATAGTGTCTATGTTAATTGTAGTTCCTTACTTTGTGGGGTGACTCAAATCTTCATTCATGAAGAATTTCTGTCATTATAATCCTTCCTTTTTTTTTTTTTTGTAACTTTCCATTAATTTTTACCAAAAAATATGAGAAGACTAGGTGACATGCTGGAGGATTTCCTACTTACTGGAAATACTTTCTCTAACCTCTTTCCTGTTGTTTCAGTGGCATGAGATGCCCAAAGCAGCCAACGGTAATCTCAGTTTCCAGTACAGTGTCGTATTCCCTGGTGGAATAATTTCTCCTTTGGGAAGTAAGATTTCTAAACCAAAAACAAGCAAAGAAATAAACAATTCAAAAGTTGTAGAGAAAGGAAAAAAATATTGCTAATGATTCATTAGCATTAATAGCTGAGAAGCTATTTCCACATCTATTCTGTGATTTCTAGACTCCTGATTTCTGAGTACAGGAGAAACATCATTACATATTTAAAGCTGATTCAAAGCCTATCTTACATTCAGGAGGACATTATTCCAATCCCATAAAAGGCTGTCACCAGCTGGTGCCATAAGTGAGTCTTCCAAAGGCCATTCCATAATTTTATTAGGCCAGCTGTTTCAGGATGAGGGGAACAGAATGATACCAGAGAATTCCATGAGTTTGAGCCCAATGTTTTACTCCATTTGTATAAAATGAGTTTCTTTCTTAGAAACAGTGTTGTATGGAATACTATGGTGGTGAGGAAAGCTTTCTGTAGCCCACAGATGGTGGTTCTAGCAGAAGCACTGACTGTAGGAAAGGCAAAACTATAAGCAGCATAAAAGTGTCTTCCAGTGAGAACAAAGAGCTGGTCCTTCAGTGATGGCAGTGATCCAATATAACCTACCTGCTGCCGGGTGGGTGGGTGACAGGTTCCCCTAGGCAAGAGTGCAATTTCAGGGGTGGACTGTTGAAATTTGCTCTTGGCAGTTTGGCTACTCTGTCGTGGCTATTGCCAAATTGGCTTTTGTGAGCGAAAATCCATGTTACTGAGCCCATGCATAAGTTCCACTTTCGCTTTCATAATCATTGTCATCAGGAGCCAAGTGAGCAATAATGGGTATAAATGAATAGTCAAAGAATGGGTAACTTTGTACATATGTTTATTAAGATCTGCTGTCATAAAGTTATTTGGTGAGCATTGATATGGAACAAAAATATTCTCATATTTCTTTCCACATACCTCTTCTCTAAGTCATGTTTCTTCCAAGTTGCTGACCATCCATTCAAAATTAGCCACTGCCCATGACTCATCTTAGTTACATGCCTCTATCCATCTCTCCTCCCAGGAAAAATGAACAGCCAGGGGCACAGCTTGAAGTTCCTTCCATTGGAAAGGTTT